>JAKZJZ010001197.1:0-30285 GCA_022702705.1 Papilionanthe hookeriana x Papilionanthe teres
CGAATTTTTAATTTAATTAAAATAAGTAATTTGAAAAGTAGTATTTCGATTTCGAAAATAATTTTAAATTCGAAGGTTTTAAGATATGAGATTAAACCGATCTCACATCCCAAATAAGTTTATATAAACGTAGCACCGCACCACAAACCGTGTACCTATCCCTAAGGATAGACACACCGCTCAATGGTGGGGCTTCGATTAAATAAACTAGAAGATTAGTGACATCCGTTCGTCCGCGAACCAATTTTATAAGCCGACAAGTTTCCCCGCTTAATATGAAAACATTAAACAGGTTTATATTACTCCGGTTCTTTAAAATTCCCTATAAGGGCAAGCCCCTATAGCTAATTACATCTTAAGTGACGGAATCACCTAAGAAAACTCTCGATAATAATCAATGATTCCGCTCTCAAGAATTTCAAAGTTTAAGGTTTTCAAAGATCGAATTTTCGAATTTCAATAAGGGAATGGATCAAATTTTTGAACATTTTGTTTTCGTGAATCCAAAGGAAGAAAGGTAGGAGAAATCACCGATTCGAAGTGAACTTCGATAATTTCCCGACTATCCTATCGTTCGCTTCGAATTTAGGAAAGTCCTAATGTTTATTTAGATATTTCAATCTCGCCAATTTCAATTAATTAGTGGCTTATATTTGTATGATAAAATCAAACAAATAAACTCTAGAAGATGCGAGGGTTTATTGTCGTATCTGACGACTACCTCTGAATCCTAAGACCTGCTAGGGCTTAATTTGCAATGCAAATGCCTAACGAAGAGCCGAGGATTTATGTCGCACTATGCAAGCTACCTCGAAGTCCTATGGCTCTCGTTGTTTTAATTCTAGGAAAGTTTTCGCTGAAGTAGACTCTGTGTTTCACCGATGACGATGGTCGTGCCGCCCACCATGCTCCGAGCTCCTCGTCGTCGCGCAGGTTTAGTTTTAGAAATCATAAATCATGAGTTGAGAAAAGTGTTTTGGCTTAGAGAAAATCTTAATTTCCAAGTGTTTTTTATGTTTTATTTAAAACAAATCTTAAAGTCGATTATAACGACACCTGCTAAGATCCCACTCGCTCCATCCTTCCGCATCATTATTTTTATCGGATTCACTTAACCCGTATGAATTCGCTAAACTCAACCGAATGAGTTCCACACTTTCATTTGCACCGCGGAAATCCCGCAAGAACACGTAGGTTACATCATCCGAGGTATTCCCGATCATCCAACAGACGTTTTAGTTTAGCTGCAATCGTAGTTTTGTGTTCGTTTGTGATTAAATTTCGAGTTGTTTTATATTTTCGAAATGTCGTGGCGGTGAATTTTATCTCGCAATGACTTTTAATTTAATTTTGGTTTCAGCTTTAGGGGCTATCCTAAAGGTGTGAGTTTTCATGCAACACATTGTTTTATCATGCAAGAAAAGTAAACGCAATTCGCAATAAAGTAAATTGCAATAATGTAAATTGCAAGAAAGTAAATCGCAATAAAATAAAAGCGTACCCTGAGGGTCTTCCCGTCATCCCAAGCCGCACTTAAAACACAATTAGAATATTTAAGCAAGTTCCTAGTAAAGCTAAGGGAAAGGTTATGGTTTTCTACCAAATTCCTAATCCTATAACATACTCATTTCCTACGACGTCTGTGTTCTTTCAGAGCTAGTTTAAGGACGATTTTCTTTCATCAAAGAATAATCAAATTCAATTGTTTTATAAATATCCTATCATATCAGAAAGTGCATTAAGAAGGATCTTAAACATCTTTTCAATATTTCTAGGATCTGTTTTAAGTCCAAATGAATTTAATTATATAAATGAATCGATCGTCCGAGGTTTTCAAGTCTTCGTTAACTCGCTCTAAGTGAATCTAGACATTTCGAATATCCTATGAGCGAGATAACATTTCACTCGATGTTCTATTTAGGAGTTATAATAATCAAAGCTTTCAAGCGGTAAATTAGTATTCAAGTCGATTTGATTTAATTTAAAGTGGTTTAAATTTCTGGAATAAATGTGTTTCAAGTTGCTTTTTATATTTAGTTTAATTTAATTTAATTTGATTTCGATGTTTAATTAATTTGATTTAATTTAATTTAATTTAATTATTTAATTTAATTTAATTTAATTTAATTTAATTTAATTATTTAATTTAATTTAATTATTTAATTTAATTTAATTTAATTATTTAATTTAATTTAATTTAATTATTTTAATTTAATTTAATTTAATTAATTTAATTTAATTTAATTTAATTGTTTAATTTAATTTAATTTAATTTTAATTAATTTAATTTAATTGTTTAATTTAATTTAATTTAATTTAATTTAATTTTAATTTAATTTAATTTAATTTAAATTTAATCTTAATTTAATTTATCTTTAATTTACTTTATTTTTAATTTTAATCGAAATTAAGTCTTTTAATATTTTAAATTTGAGTTATCATTTTAATTAAAAATTGAGTATTAGTTGATATAATTAATTTAGGGATTTTTTAAATTAAAGAATAAATCTCTTCCTAATAAAGATCCCTTATTTTAATAATTCCAATTTTATTATTCTTCCAAATTTAATCTATTATTTAATTAAAGTTTAATCATTTTAAAATTATTTAATGGGTTTCTACCCTTTAATTATTTAAATTTCAATCATCCAAATCAGATTAGGATCAAATATTTTACTTGTTGATTTTTTATTAAACCTAAAGTTTTAATTAAGGATTAAAGATTTTAATTACCATTTTACCCTTTAAGCTTAATAATTTCATAACTCACTAAATTGAACTCAAATGAACTTGAAATTTTTATGTGACTTTACTCATATGTCAATAAAGACATGAGAGGAGAAAATGTGATTTTTCTGTATTTAATTTATTTATATAATTATTTTTGGTGGAAAATAGAGATTTTCAAGGAAAATTTGATAACATGACCAAGGGAAAAGTTTCTGTCCTTAAGAAAATTAGGGGACATTCCTAATGACCAGAGAAGCACTTGGACCAATTTTGGTGATTTTTTGAATTATATTATTTTTATTATAATTATTTTGAGTTTTGGAGTGTTAATTAATTTAAAAATAAGATAAATGTTGAAAAATGGATTTTATATTTTTCAAAAATCTCTCTGATATCAAGGAAACCAGAGAAACAAATTTTGCAATTTTCTGATTTTTCTATGATTTATAATAATTATTTTAGTGAAAATGCTAGAAAATACATTTTTTTTAATTTTAAAATTACCCTAGTGGCTTTAAAATTTAATATCTCACTAAATAGACTTAGGAAAAATGTGGGATTTGTTCCTAAGTGATTAAAATTCAAAATGTGACATTTTGGTGAATTTTATTATTTTTGTGATTTTTATTATTTTTTAATTATTAAAAATATTAAAATATTATTAAAAATCAACTTTTTAGAAAATTGAAATTTTAATTTTCTTGGTTCCCTGATATCGAGAGGCTCCAAAACCAATTTGGTGAATTTTAAAAAATATTTTAAAAGTTATGAATTTTTAAAGTTTAAAATGGCTAAGTCGCTTAATCAACCCAATTAGCGGGGCTAACCAAGTCCAATCGACTTCAAATTTTTATGGTGATTCCTCCGATCCTAAAGGTCACTGGAGAATTGATTTCAAGTCAATTTGATGCCTGGTTAACTCTAATTAATTAAAGACCTATTTTAGGTGTTTAAGCCAATTAGTGTTAATCTCGAGTGAATTAACTCAAGTCCTATTTTTCCTGTAGTTCTCTCGGTCATAAGGAACATCACCAAATATTTCTAGAATTTATTTCACAACATGCTAATTTTTGGAATTAAAATACTCAAAACAAAGCAACATGCATTTGAAAAATAAATAACTTTTCATTGAGATGGCTCCCGACCTCTGAAAATTCTGTGAATGTTCCCAAGTTCGCAGGCTTCAAAAGCCCTATGGTCTCATGCCATGGTGAATTGTATACATGCATGGAGAATTAAATGTATGCAGAGAGTAAATAAATCATAAAAAATAAAATACTTAATTAAATTAAATGATTTCTTTTCCACATTATTCTCCTCTCGTTCACCGAGCAAGAGGGTATTTTTATTTTATTTTTGTGATTTTTCTACACAGCAGATATGAATTTTCAAGTTTAGGGAATTAAATAAATAGAAAAATACCCTAATTTTCTATTTATCCACGCGCGCCGCTGTCAACCCTGGCAGCCTCCGAACGCACACGCGTCGCGCTCCCATTCGACGCCGCCACCTCGAGCCGCCAGCCCCGGCCCCGCGGCTCTCGTACCGTCTCCCGGTCCGACGCAATCCCCGCCGCCCGCGCGCGCGTGTATCGAATGGACGGCATCCGTTCATCGTCCCCAAGTGTTCTCACCCGAGAGCCGTCCACACTAAATCCCTAAGATCTCACTCGATTCTCAATGGATTTTCATGTTCTTATGCTCTACGGATTCGTCTCAAGAGACGAACACATCTATACGGCTAACATGCATCGAAACTAAGGCATTTGAAATGGAGAATCTCCGAAGCTTCTGGATGAATAGTTAACTCATACCTTAGCTCGTAGAAGTGCGGCTTCAATCCGAGAGTTGCCGCACCTTCGATCGGGTTCCAAAGAAGCTCCGCATGAAGTCTCCCGGTCCGTGAATCGCTCTAGCTATGAAAGTGACCACGCCCGATCACAAAGCTTCGGAGGCCGGAGCAACCCGGGTGGCTCCGAGATGGGGCTTTCAGCGGAAACTTCTCCTCTCGTCCAGCTGAAGGCGTAGGACCCGCCAATCTGAGGATCGGCTCACCGCGGCAAAGTGTCCCGGTTTTGGCGGAATTTCGCCGAGAAATCGGCTCGTCGCAGCGGATTGTGGCAAATCGACACCTGGGATCAACTCGCTCTCGTGATGGTGAAGGGTTCTGGAACAATTTTGGCGCAGTTTCGCAAGGTTTGTGCTCGGCTCTCCTTTGGCCGAGAGGGCGAGGGGTTTGAATCAGAGAGGGGCGAAGGCCTCCTGTGGGGAGTTAGGGGCTCGGGATCACCGCCTCGGCGAGGAGAAGATCGCCGATGGTGACCACTGGGATGGGCAGCCAACGAAGTGAGAATTTCAATGTCGGCTCACATGCGAGCTCTCGCCATGGTGTTTTCCTGGCGGGCTCGGTGGCCGGCCGCTGTGCATGGGTCACCCTCAAGGTCGGTGAGTCGTGGCTCGAGGTTTGTGCAATCAATCGCCATGGACATGTGTAAAGGCTTCGATCCAAAGTGGAATGTGGCATGGCTGGATTTGGACCTAAATGGGTCAACCCACCCATTCGGCTAGGTGCACCACCCAAGGCCCGGTTTAGGTCGAGGAGAAAGTGATTTGGATCAGCTCGATTATGGGGTCAAGTCACAATCCAAGTACAATTAAGCTTAAGCATGGTTTAGTGGAATCATGTAAGTGGTTAACCACCTTTAGGAGTTAAGGAAAGAGCCTCCTCCTTTCGCCCAAAATGGCATGGTGACATGTAAAGAGGCTCTCATGGCTTGCATATGGCTTATGCATGGCTCCATGGCTCCATTCGTCTTAGAAAAGTAAAGTCAATTTCATGGAAATGGATTTAAGGAAAATTTTGGTATTTAGGGGTGATTTGGCATGAGGCTTGATTTGAATTATTTGATGGTGAATTTAGGACTTAGGGATGATTTTAATTGAAAGTATGATGAGGGGAAATGTCATATGGGCCTTGAAGAATTTTTGGCTTTTTGAAAGGGTTTTAGGATTGCTTTTAAGATGGATTAGGAAAGTGGGCTCTCGAATTTTAAAATGGATTTTGGGATGAAATTTTGTAAAGAGGTTGGGCCAAATAATTATCGGGTTTAGCTCATGGATGTGTCATGAGTGACTTGAAACAAATTTGGGGTAGTTTGGATCGAATCGGGTTGGATTTCGAATTCTTTTGTGAATGGGCCAATGTAGGTCAAATCGGCTAACTTCGGCCAATATTGGCTAGGGTTGAAATTGATGTAAAATAAATATTAAGAAATGTTTATGGAGTGTTTCAAAGAGGTTTTGGCTTTGGTTGGGTTTTAATTTTGAGGTTTGGGCCTATTCGGGTTAGATTTCAGGTTTAGGTCAAAATTGGGCTTTTTGATTTCTGGATCGAATTCGAGTGGGGTTTGGGTCAAAATCTTGGGCAAATCATGTTAGTGTTTTGTTTATGAGGATGTTAAGGAAGGTTTAGAAAAGATTTGGGGTTAATTGGAGTCAATCGAGGTTGGCCGCTAAGTTTGGGTCATGGGTCCAAATTTCGGCTTTAAAGCCCAAAGTGAAATCGATCCAAATGTCAATCAAATTGGACTCGGATTTGGTCTAAATTGGTATCGGGAATGTTGAATTGAAGTTTAGAATTGAATTGGACCAAAATCGGGGTCAATCGGGTATGTTTGGCTCGACATCGGGTCCACTTTGGGTTAAAATGCGGTCAATTTGGGGTTTTGACAAAAGTAGGGTAAATCGACAAAATCGGCCCATGGTGTAATCGGACAAAATGAAATTGGGAATATTTGGGATTTTCTGGAATTTTCTCGAATTTTCTGAATTTTTGGATTTTTAGGCCAAGAAGGGTATTTTGGGTATTTCGAGTGGTATCGGGGGTTTTCTTGGAATTTTTGGTATTTTTGGGTATGGATGATCAATTTGAGTGATGTGGAGGTGTTTGGGATTGATTTTGGAAAATTTTAGGTAATTCGAGATTTTGCAAAAATTCGGGTAATTCACGGTTTTCTGGCAGTTTAAGAGTGTAGTGGTCCCTGGGTCAAAAATCGAAAATTTGGGAAATCGAAGATCGGGTGAATTTGGGTGGGTGAAATCATTTTGGTTGAGCCATGAAGCCATTTCAAGCCCATATGAGCCATGAAAGGACTCATTCGAGGCATTCACTATGTTGCTCCTAACCCTCTTACCTAAGCGGCTTAGGGGTTAAGCGACCATCCATGTGAATCACCTACATGAGTCAGAGGTTAAGTCGGGTATGGGTGTGGTTTTAGGAAGTGTGTGGAAATGTAGTGTGTGTGTAGTGTATGTCGCCCCTTCATCGCACTGAGCCACCTGTAGGGCCCCTAAGGCCAAAGAGTCCTATAGAACTCATCCTTTAAACTTCCATATTCGATTTCAACCCTCTAGGTGATTGGGGTCTATAACCAAGTCTTGTGGAGTTTCATAGGGAGTTTAGAAGTGGTTTGAATTTCTAAAAGGCGGGTCCCAATTCTAGTCCTCTAAGATAGTCAAAGGAAAGGCCTAAGGCTAGATCCTAAGCACTAAAAAGAAGAAAGGAAGACCTCATCAAAATGAGGTCAACAAATGGACTCCCAATAGAGTGGTGAGCCGACTGAGCACACCGCGCGTATCGGTGTCGACCGAAGCGATCAACAAAACCAACACGTATGTCCAAGTGACGAACTTGGGACGAAGCAGAAGAGCTTCGCCTGGGGAGTGTCAAGTATATCTCCGGAACCGGAGATTCTCGAACTCTCGCCGGGAAAGGAAAAGGATGTGAATCCCAAATCACAAGATCCGAGGAATTTCGATTTAGATTTTATTTTGTTTCAATTTATGTTTTGATGCGTGAGTTTAAATTTTAGTCTGGAGTTTCAATTTAGATCAAGTTCGTCAAAATTAATTCGAGGGATTCGATTCGAAATGAAAATTGAATTTCGAGGTTTTAGATGTAACATCTCCAACCTCGAAAGAAAATCGAATCGATTAGATCGAATCGTTGCAATGAGAAGAGATCTCGTAGCAAAGCGGTGTCGGGATGTAAAATCCTCAACCTCAAGAGTTCGATTTCGATGTGATGTATTTCATCGCGATAGGAAAAGATCCTAAAGAATGCAGCCTCTGATGCAAAATCCTCGACCCAAAGGTTAAATTTTGATGTATTTCAAAGGCAATAGGAAGAGAATCCTAAAGCAAGCAAGCTTCGATGTAAAATCCTCGACTCAAAAGCTTGAATTTCGATGTATTTCAAAGGCACAGAAAAGGATCCTAGAAAGGCAAGCCTTGGATGTAAAATCCTCGACCTCAAGAGTTTTGAGTTTTCGATGTATTTCAAAGGCAATACAGAAGAGAATCCTAAAGCAAAGCAGCTTGGATGTAAAATCCTCGACTCAAAAGAGTTTGAATTTCGATGTATTTCAAAGGCAACAGAAAAAGGATCCTAAAAGGCAAGCCTTGGATGTAAAATCTCGACCTCAAGAGTTTTGAGTTTTGATGTATTTCAAAGGCACAGAAGAGAATCCTAAAGCAAAGCAGTACTTGGATGTAAAATCCTCGACCTCAAAAGAGTTTGAACTTTGATGTATTTCAAGGCAACAGAAAAGGATCCTAAAGCAAATGTAGCCTGGATGTAAAATCCTCGACCTCAAGAGTTTCGAGTTTCGATGTATTTCAAAGGTAATAGGAAGAGAATCCTAAAAGCAAGGCACTGGATGTAAAATCCTGACTCAAAAGGTTTGATTTCGATGTATTTCAAAGGCAACAGAAAAGGATCCTAGCAAGGTGCACTCGATGTAAAATCCGACCCAAGAGTTTTGAATTTTGATGTATTTCAAAGGCAACAGAAGAGGATCCTAAAGGCAAGTGTACTTTGATGTAAAATCCTCGACCTCAAGAGTTTGAGTTTCGATGTATTTCAAAGGCAACAGAAAAAGGATCCTAAAGCAAAGGCAGCCTTGGATGTAAAATCCTCGACCTCAAAGAGTTTCGAATTTTGATGTATTTCAAAGGCAACAGAAAAGGATCCTAAGTAGCAAGGCAATTGGATGTAAAATCCTCGACTCAAAAGGTTTGAATTTTGATGTATTTCAGCATAGAAGAGAATCCTAAGAAAGGTACTGATGTAAAATCCGACCCAAAAGTTTCGATTTCGAACGATTCGAGATCAATTGGAAATTGGAAATTTGGAAGGATGAGTTCGAACTCGATCGAAATTCGATTTAAGATTCGATTCGAATTTGAAAGATCAAGTTCGAAACTCGATCGAGATCGATTTAGATTTCGATCGAGAATTTGATTCGAGATTTGGGAAGATCAAATTTGAAATTTGATCGAGAGTGGATTTGGAATTTGATTTTGAAGTTTGAAGGATAGAATTTGATTTTCAAGTTCGAAAAGATCGAAATTTGATTCGAATTGGAAAGATCGAATTCGAGATTTGTGTTGATTTCGTTTATCTTTTAATGGTTCAAATTTTATTTTGTTGTTTATTTAATGTTCATGTGAACTTGGTGTTTGTCATTTTTCGCATTTTTTTTTTAGAAAGTTTTCTTTTATTCTCTTTTTTTTTCTTTTCTCGTTCTTTGTTCGAAGTTCATTTAACTTTAATGGCGTTTCCCAATCAATTCGCACAAAAGAGGTGAAGGCCAAAAACGCGACATGGTCACTTTCATTCCAATCATGTTGAAAATACGTCGTACAACTCGATCCGGAATATATTTCATACAATCCATGTAGACTCAAAACGGACCGTGTATGATCTTTGTCGATCCATCAAAAGAAGCATCCGTCAAAAAATCCATGTCCGAATAAGGAGGTACATGGTCAATAACATCACCTTCCAAGCCATCCTCTGCAAGGATGCCGACCGGATGTACATCGGAGGTGTGATATTTCCCATGTAACTCACAGCACTGTAAGGCCGGAGGTTCTCTAGCTCGGATCCGTCGGAAATGGTAAGGTATTTTACTGCCGTCCATCCTCCCCGAAAGTAACCGAGATTCGCTCCACCGGCACCCCCGGTATGCAATGCTTTGCGATATCCGCTCCGTTACCTCGCAGCATCATGACGGAACCCACCGGTAAAGGTATCTTTACCGGCCCTCGAACTCACCCCGGCCTCGCTATCCGGAGGTCGTATCCGAACATGATGTTGCACTCATTCAAGAAAGAGACCGTGCAGTATGGTCCGACGAAGTCGCGGTGATCAATATGCGGGGGTATGCACTACCCCGTGTTGTAGATGTTGATAATGCAACCATTGGGTATGCAATCCGGCAAGCACTCCTCCATGTTATCAATCTTTTCACCATTCTCTTCGATAACTAATGGCATCGGATCTACTCGCCCATGACGAAGTATCCCCGGTGGGTTTCCCTTCCCGTCTTCAGCAAAGTCGTAGCAAAGATCCGCATTGTATCGTGATTCTTCCTTTCCCCGGCATCCATCTCCGGGTTCCGAGTATGTGTTTTCCCTCGTGCGGCCTCGCTCGGCCCATTCTTTTCGCATCCCGGACATGATCCACGATTTGTCGTTGTTCATACTCCGAGAATACGTCTGCGTGTAGCTCGAGGCCTTCTAGTATGTCGATTCTTCTTCCTTTAATTCTCTCGAAGTATTCGAAAGTTTTCTTTTCAACATCTCCGCATCCTCTCCAGCCTCGTATTCCGAATGATCCGCAGATGGCGAGGCCTTGTGACGTATCGTGGATATATGGTTCAATCCCTTCACGTTCCCCCGCATACCTCGGCTCCTCGGTGGATGATGTCCCGTCTGGACATCCCCCGGGCTGCTTCGCAACAAGGTCATGCACTGCCTGTGGTTCTATCCCGGTGGCGCGGTAGCCTTCTTTCTTCCGATCTTCCTGGAGATTTCCCCGGTTCTTTCGTTATCCTAGGAACCGGCCTCCTTTTTCTCGTGTTCCCGTGAACCGTGTCCTCGAAGTGTATGTGCCGGCATTAAGCAATTGTCTCGTCGCGCCGGTCCGCAGCCTAGTTTTGTTAACATCTTACTGGATACGGCGATTCTTATTCCTTCGTTGCGCGATCGCGAGAGTAGCCCTCCGAACTTCTGATCTCTCGCGGCGCGCGCCGACAAGCCCGCCTTCCGCCGTAGCGACTACGGACTTTATTTTCTTATCTTCTTCGGTGTTTGCCTTTCTTTTCGTTGTTGGATCGGTGGCTTGGGCCACCCACTTTCATCACTCGTCCGCCCGGGTAGTTCTTCTCGCTAACCGGGACCCGCCCACTTTCCTCGCATCGTAGGCCCGCCGGTGCGAAATCCGAGTCAATCTCGATTATCGCTCCATCTTTCACCCTCTTTTCATCGAGTGCAAGGCTTACGCCATTCTTAAAGTTCAAGACCAACCGCCCGTTCGACATTTCCCCGCGAAAAGACAAGGAAAAGGATCGTGGTCGTACTAAGAACAAGAACATTAAGAAAATGTTTATTAAAGATACATTTTTTTATTATTCTTATATTTTGAAATTTAACAGAATGAAGTAGGATAAGATGAGGGAAGAGATTTTGATTTGAAAAAGGAAACAAGGAAAACTTAATTATCATGATTTTATTTATCTTAAGCACATTTTATTATTTTTGGGTTCTGACCCAATCACAAGTAATTATTTCACCCGTGTTTCTTAGTGATGAAGAATTCATTCCTTCGAAACATCACGTAGCAGTAATATTTTTTCAAGTATCGTCCGTTGATCGGAAGCATATGTCGTTCTCCCCGGCAATTCACTAACCGGTAGGAACCTCCCGAGTATACCGCTTCAACCACAAACGGTCCTTCCCAAGTGGGTTCAAATTTTCCTCCTATCTCACGTGTGCAAGAATAGTCTCTCGAGAACGAGAACTAAGTCACCAACTTCAAGGTTCTCGCTGACTCGGCTCGTCATGGGCTCGAACCATCTTAGCTCGGTATAGTTCTAAATTCCGTTGCGCCGCAAGTCTTTTCCCTTCCAAGCTTTCTAATTCTTCGAGTCGTAGTCCGGCGTTTTCTTCTCGTCGTGATCTTCGTTTGCAATCGCACTCCGAGTGAAGGAAGCCGAACCTCTAAAGGTAACATCGCTCGGACCCATACACCGCAGCGTAAGGTGTAGCTTCGAGTAGGAGTTCGAAGGTCGTCCGGCAGGCCCATAAGGCTTCTAACAATTTCTCGTGCCAATTTCTCTTATTATCGTCCAAGGTTTTCTTTAAGATTCGAACGAGAGTTTTATTAAAAGCCTCGCCGAGGCCGTTTGCTTCGGGTAGTAAATTGTCGAGTATCGCCAGCCGATTCCGTGTCTCCCCGACAAAATTGTTGATTTGTGTGCTTCGAATGCCGACCCATTATCCGAGATGATCCCGCGCGCACTCCGAAACGGCAGACAACTTGGTTCTCGAAAACCGCAGAAGACGCGGTGTGCTTTCACTTCTCTAAGCGGAACTCGCTCTCGCCCACTCGGAAAAGTAATCCGTAGCCGCAAGAATGAAACGATGTCCTTTCAAGATGGTGGTTCTATCGGACCCACTATATCCGTGCCCCAACATTCAAATGGCCACGACGCAATCGTCGGTGCAAGCACATTCGGAGGTCGATGTAGAACCACTCCGGCGCACTCGGCATCGGTGACGCCTCGGCGATTTTCATGCAACATGTCATCATCGAGGCCGCAGTACACTCTAGTCTTTTAATTTTCATCTTCATCTTGGACCCGACCGGTGAGCGCCACGCAGTCCCGAATGCACCTCTTTAACACCTTCACGGCCTCGCACCCGCTTAGCACCTTAGCCACATTCGATCAAAAGACCTTCCGTATAATGTGTTGTTTATTAATGCGTAAGACGCAGTTCTTTTCGATCCGATGTGCCGACGACCTATCGTCCGGTAGCCTTCCCGTTCGTTGCGTATCCATCACCGGCCGTCGCCAATCTTTCCGTGTTTTCTCGTCACTACCGCAACCGATTCTTTTTCTTTGTCGATTTGTGTACCGTGTCTATGTCGAGCCGCGATAGGACTCCGACGTCCGCGAACCGACACTTCCACCGATTCATCTCGCAAACAGCAAATTCTTTTGCGAGATCGGCTAAAGCATCCGCTAAAGCATTCTCTTTTCTAGGAATTTTGTAGATCGTCACATTCGGAATCTGCTCCAACAACTGCATGACATACCGGAAGTACTGCTCGAGTCTTGGCTTAAAACTCCGTATTGTCCTACGATCCGTCGAATGATTAACCGTGAATCCCCGTAGATGTCGATGTCTCGTTATCCCCATTCGAATGGTTAATTCCAATCTCGTTATGAGGGCTTCGTATTCCGCTCGTTGTTCGTACACCTGGCTCCGTCAAGTGGTAGGAGTATCTTAACATCCCCCGCTCCGTAGTTATAAAGATTAGCCCGATTCCCGCCTTACCGGCACTATCACTCGCGATTCTTCGTCTTCGTGTGCCGAAGATGCTCCGTCGAAATACAACTCCCAACGTCGATCATCGTGGTCTTCTAGGTTCATTATTCGTTCATCCGGCAGCATCGTCATCGAGAGGAGATTCGCCGCAAAGGGTGTGCCGCGAGGAAGTCCGCTAAGACTCGTCCCTTTACTGCACGTTGCAGGCACGAAAGTTATATCGAATTGCAATAATATCATCGACCATCCGGCAAGTCCGCCTGAAAGTGTTGGACGAGTCATCAAGTATCGCAATGGATTAAACTTCGAGATCAAAGTCGACCTCATGAGAAAGCATGTAATGCCCGAGCTTTCGAGCGCCGAAGATCGTAGGCCAAACAATGCTTTTCAATTGCGGGATACCTTACCTCCGTCGGAAGTAAACGACGCGCTTAAGTAAGTAAAGAGCATTTTCTTTACCCTCATCATCGACTCCGGCCATCAGTGGCTCCGAGGAGTCGTCTCAGAGCCGCGGTGTAAAGTATCGCTGGTCTACTCCGAGACTCGGGGCCGCTAAGACAGGAGGTGTCATTAAATATCGTTTAATGTCTTCGAAGGCCTTCTCGGCATTTCTCTTCCCAAATAAATCTGGCGTCCTTTTAACTCAAGTGCCGAGAAAGGCCGACACCTACCCGACAGCTTCGAGATAAAGCGTCGAAGATATGCCAGCCTTCCCTCGAAAAGATCGTAGTTGTTTTAAGGTTTCGAGGAGGCGGCATTTCTAAGATGGCTTTAATCTTCTCCGGTCGATTTCAATTCCACGATGTCTGACAACGAATCCTAAGAATTTCCCGGAGGTGACGCCGAAGGCGCATTTTAAGGATTCATCTTAAGGTTAAATTGTCTTAATCGTTCGAAAACAATTCTCAAATCATACAGTGTGGTTTTCCTTTACTTTGCTTTCGATGACGACATCGTCCACGTAAGCACTCGACTCGATCGTGGATGAGATCATCAAAAATTCCGTCATCGCTCTTCGGTAGGCTGCTCTCGCGTTCTTCAATCCGAATGGCATCACCGTGTAAAGAAAATACTCCGATCGGCGTTCGAATGCCGTAAGCTTTTCATCTTCTCGGAGCCATTTTTATCCGGTCGTATCCCGAAGATCCATCCATGAATGAGAATATTTCATGTGTCGAAGCAATATCGATCATCGCTCCTGAATCGGTAGAGGGAATTCATCTTTTCGACATGCCTCGTTTAAATCTCTCGAAGTCCACACAAATTCCGATCCGACCATTCTTCTTCTCGACCGGCACTACGTTGGCTAGCCAGTCTGGGTATTGTTCTTCACTGGACAAATTTAGCGTCTATTAGCTTTTTAACTTCGCTATGACTTGTTGTTCGATTTCCGTACGCATTCTTCTCGGGACCTCGTTCGACCGAACGTGCAGGATCCACTCCTAGCCTATGGACCGCAACCTCTCGGGGCTAATCCCGGCATTTCATCGTAGCTCCAAGCAAAATAGCCTTTAAATTCCATTAACAATTCGATTATTTCTCCGGAGTCTTCTTTGTCGAGTAAGGAGCTAACAAAGGTAGGTCTGTGCTCTTCGCTAGTACCCAAGTTAACTTCCATTAACTCATCTATCGTGGATTTAATTTCTTCTTCGAATTCCCGTGGAGCGTCTCCAATTAGTAAATCTTCGAGTTCATCCGTAGTTTCCATGCGCTTTCATCGGACTTGCAAGTGACAACTAAGCAAAATTCAAGCATCGTCAACCGACCCTACCGTGCCGAATCCGAGTCCATACTTCGAATCGGAGGACGGCCGGAGTTATTCCATAACTTTTCAAAATGTTGTGATCGGGCTCATGTCCATCGTCGAGGTAAGAAACCACGTTGAATTAAATTTCGAACACAGTGGAGAGTACCACTCAAAAGGTAATTCCATTAATTCCGATGAAGTGACATCTTCGAATTGTACATTATTTTCGGCTCTGGAGGAAGAAGCACCACGGTAGAATTCTGATCGGCTAGCACCGTCACTACGTACCTCTTCGACCTCCATACCCTCGATCTTATTGGAACGGATCGGAGTTGTGGTCATAAGTATGTACGTAGTGGTTAATCTTCTCGTACATCGATTCGTATTCTTCGTTCTTTTCATCTTCGAGGAGATCTCGAATTGCGGCTTCTTCCGACTTATTGTCGCCGCTTCTTGCTCGATTTCTTTTCTTCTTCGTAACTATCATCCCAATCAACATCGATGGTCGGTTTCTTCTCGTCCAATCGTCCTAGTGTCTCTACCACCGCCTCGTCCCCGCCCTCGACTCCTGATGCGAGTTGTGGAGAAACCTTCACCATCTCGCCGAAGGGAGTGGTGAGCGATCGTCGGACTAGAACTTCTGTGTTCTTCGTTGTCCCGAACTTTCTTTGCTTCATTTGTTACGGCATCTCTCGAGAAGATTGTTTTCTAGCGGTGCATAATAAGCCGCATCTTCATGGATTCCAATTTCATGTACTGAGAATGGTCGTAAGTCTCCTTTGATGCACCGTTCCCCTCCATCGTAATATTTCGATGCACCGGTGTGTAGATGATGGTACCATCCTCGTTTTCATGTATCCATGGTCGGCCCAAGAAAGCGTCGAACGACGTTTCGAATCGATTATATGAAATTTCGCGTTGTCTTTGCGAAATCACCGGTCTTCATCGTCAGCGTTATCGACCCGAGGGCTCTTTCTCCTTTCTCGGTCGAATCCTCTTAATAACATTTTGTTCGGCCTCGAGCTCACGAGCATCAATTTCCAAGTATGCTAGTGTTCGAAGACTCATTATATCGATCGATGCTCCCGGATCCACCAATACTCCGGAGAGCGTAAACTTCCCAATCAGAATCGAAATGTACAACTGGCTCGGTCAGATCCGTCGTCCCAAGTAAGTAGGTCATCGTCCGTGAAGGCGACACCTCGTCGTTCCTTTAACGAGCAAACCTCATCCAAGGAATCTCCTGCCATTCGAGCTAAGCAAATTTCCGGATCAAGTAAGGCCTCGATCGAGCTTCTCTCATCTCCTTCGATAAGACGAGAGCATCGTAGATGCTCGGCCTGGCCGTAGTTTCCTAAGATGAGCTAGCACGTCGTAGTCCACTTTGTTCTCCCGTGTCTCCGCTTCTTCTCGAATCGGCATGTCTTCCGCCGTGGTCGGTTCTTCTCGAACAACCACCCGCTTTCCTTTGTCTTTTGGACCCATTCTCGGAGGTAGAACTTTTCCACTTCTAGTCGACTTCTATAATTTCTCTCCGAATCTAGCATCGAGTTTGCCGGTGTCTCCTCCCGAATCGAATGATCGGCTCTTCTCGGATTATCTTCCAAATCAAGGCTCTAACTCTATCGTAATCGGAGCTCCTCGAAACTCACAGTATAGATCCGTTGCTCGTCGAACTCTCGTAGCCTCCTCGATGGATGCCTTCTTCGTCATTTCGATCGTCGAGATCTTGTATGATTCGAGAATTGTTGTTGGTATCGAAATCGACGCCCGGATTGTCGCTAGTTACGTAATCGTTAGAAATAGCCAAAACGTAGCCAACGCCATCACCCTTATCATTATATGATCCCACCGAAGTGAGCGCATAATCATACAAAATCGGAGGTTCGAGGGATTTCTCCCCCGAATCGGAAACAACTATCCCAGATAAGCAGCCTCCTAGTCTAGCTCTTAGAATCTCTGTCCCCCTTCTTCGTCAATTTTCTTCTTCTCTTCGATTGTCTCCTGTCGAGGTGGTTCTTCTATCGCAAGTGATAAGACCGGCTCAATAGTCTCGAACTCCGAATCGAAGCTCGCACCGAAGCGGTTCGGATGTTGTCTAAAATCTTCTTCGAAGATCTCGTCTGTGCGGTACCCATCCATCGTCGCCTGCATGTGGATCTATCGAATGACGGATCGGCTGAGATAACATCGACGGAACCTCCTTTCTGGGTTCCTTCATGTACTCCTTCGGATTGTTATATTTCCTTTCCGAAGGTTGTCGCTGAGCCAACTTTTCGAAGGTACATGCAGCTTTTCTATCTCGTGCCCAAGCATCCGATGGTAGGGCAAAAGTCGGGATCACCTTCTCGTTGACTTCCTCTCGGTCTTTCGGGCTCCGGCACCGGAAATCCGGAGTTTTCATTAAGCTACCGAACATCTTGGTACCGTTTCATTCTTGAACGGATATTCTCTCGCTCGAAGCTCCTTCAATGTACGTCGTGACGAGACGGCTGTTCATACTCGCGGAGACGACCGATAGCTCGGACCGGTTGCCGGTAACTTGTTGCGGTCGTCGCGCCGTTCTTGTGGTATTTCAGACGGCTGTTTGCCTTTGTCAACCGCCGCAACGACCCCGCATTTCTTTTCGAAAGTCTTCACCGGCTTCTCGCTCGTCCGTCTTGTCTGCAAGAAACTTAATTGCTTCGCCTCTTCTCGCAAGCTTCCGCCTCGCTTAACAACTTCTCAAAAGTCTTAATAAGGAATCCTCGAGGAGAAGTGCTATCGGCCGTGAATGCTTTTAAGCAAGATGCCGACCGCATGTTGTTCTCGCAGCCGTGGTTCACACTTCATGCTTAAGTTTCTCCATCGAAGCATGTAATCCACCAAAGTTTCATTCGGCCTTTGTTTCTCTACCACTAAATCACCTATAGCTGATGTGGTGCCGAGCTCCGCAAATCGCTTAATGAAGAGGCTCTCTACTTCCGAGAATGTCTTTACGTATCCGTCGGTAATCTCCGCATACTCGCCGAAGGCGATCCCCGACAGATCGCTAACGAACCGTCGAAGAGTAGCGCATCGCTCCCGCCGCATCGCAACAACCGGCACGAAAGTGTGCAACATGCCGTCGGGGTTCCCTGCTCCGTCGAAGGTCTTAAACAGAGGTGGTACGAAGCCCCTTCGGGTATCGGACGGGCCGTAATCCTTCCGGCAAGGTCTACCCGTCCGAATGATGTCCCGTTCTTCGATCGTGCTGTGGCTTCTCGCACTCGCCGTTCTACCAAGTTCTCGATATCCTTTTCGTGGATCATACTTCGTGTTGTATCCTTTTTCACTCGGTCATCCCCATCGACGGATGTAATTTCCTTCCCTCCGTCTACGATGTGAATGACTTCGGGGGTGTCTCTCTACGTGGTCGTACTCGACTTCGGAGAGCGGCCAGAGCTACGGCCATCTCTTCCATCCTCTTCGCCATTCGAGCGATCGTGTCGTCCTTTTCCCGAAGCCGTCTCTTCATCGCTCCGGCTCCTCTCTTCTGCGGCCGCAGGAGCACCTCGAGAAGATGATGAAGCTCGTGTCTCAACCATGTTGATTTCCGCATATTCATTGTCCATGAATTCCGATGAGTCGATCTCATCTCCGAACTTTTCTTCTCTTTCTTTTGCCAACCGTCTGATGCTCTGCTCTCAACTTTTCCATGGCATCTTCTAGCGAGCTTCCGTGCATTCGTGGTTGTCATGCGATGGTCGCCGGTCCTTTTTTCACGAGTCCCCTTCATCGCAAGAAGCACTTCTTCGCATTCCAGCCTCCCCGGCGAGACTTTCTCTCGGCCGCTCGTTTCAGCCTCAATCGGCCCCGTAGCGGACGCCACACCATCCTTCTGAGCGCAGGCTGTCTATGACCGCATGTTCTATCTGCCAAATGCCGGAAGGTGGTATCCTCCCTAATCCGTAACCCCGATACTACGACAGCAGGCTAGCCTTCATTCTCTCGTCTGGCTTTTCTATCATGACGGCGGGTTCTACTCGAGGCCCAAGACGGGATTCGGCCGGCACCCGTCCTATCCTTCGTAGAATCTCCGACACGTGCGCTTTCCTTCCTTGCTAGCTTTTCTACCAAAGTTCGCAGTCGAGCAAACGGCGTAGTTCTAGTTCTTTTCTTGCGGTTATCGTTGTAGTATGCGGGCCGTGGTAATGTGGCAAGCAATCTTTCGAACATTCTCTTCATCCTCTCGCGGCGAGAGGGGATGGAACCCGCTTCCTCCCAAAAGTGGTATGTAGTCAGCAAAGGTGTATATTCGGCAATGGTGTATATTCTCGCAGCTTCGGAATTTCCTCCAGAAAGCAATCTCGCAGCTCCGGCTTCCCCGGCGATCCTTCTATTTCTATTTCTTCTTCGGGTCTTCGTCAGCCGACGGAATCTTCGAACTCGACCCGATTTCGAAGACGTAAGGTCTTACAGAAGATCCGTACCCTCCACTCGCAATGTGCTTACCATAGCTTCCGGATTTCTTTCCCTTCGATTCGGCGTGCTCGTGGGTAGTGCGTAAACAACTGCACCAAGCGGGGTAGTGAGAATAGCTCCTCCCGCGACAAGCAAGCATTCTCCTACGGACCCTTCAGTAGGAGGAAACTCCTGGGTCGACCTAAGGTCGAACCCGCGCGGGTTCCTCGCCTTCGTATACCTTGTTCGTCGCTGCAAAGAGGGAGACGTCGTGACCTCGACGTTCGTAGTTTTCAAACCCCCGTCCAAACCGGATGACCCCATTGTCTGCGGCTCCATCCTTATGCATGCCGAAGTCCAATCCGTCGGTGAAGGAGAAAATCGCTTCGGGCTTCCATTTCTCGCAGGTAGATTCTCGTCGTCAGGCCTCAAGTTATGCTTCTTTTCTTCAGACGAAAAGAAAGGAATTGAAAAGAGTCCGAACTCATTCTTTGTTCATGTATTTATAAGAAAGAATCATTTGTTAAAAGAATCATTTATTAGAGGGTTTGTTTATTTAGAACGGAACGTTCAAAGGTGTAGAGAAGGTAAGGAAACCGATTCGTAAAGGAAAAGAAAGTCTTAAGCAAGACTTCCCGACTCGAAGGATCACTCCTAAACTAACACCTATCGGGGTCCACCCCACCTCGTAAATGAGGTAAAGGATCTCGAACCTCTCTCGTTTAGTGGGTGTCTAAACAGACGGCTCCTAAATCCGAGAGAATGCTGGCTATACTTGTTCAAGATAGAAATGAACATAAGCATTCCAACGGAAAGAAGGGTAGTTCGATCCATTAGTGACATGGATACACTACCGATTTTCGAAAGCGAATTATTCGATTATAATCGAGAGAGGAATATTCCTCAACGGAGTCGCCGTAAATCATTTCGACGAATTTTTAATTTAATTAAAATAAGTAATTTGAAAAGTAGTATTTGATTTCGAAAATAATTTTAAATTTAAGGTTTTAAGATATGAGATTAAACCGATCTCACATCCCAAATAAGCTTATATAAACGAGCACCGCACCACAAACCGTGTACCTATCCCTAAGGATAGTACACACCGCTCGATTGTAGGCTCGATTAAATAAACTAGAAGATTAGTGACATCCGTTCGTCCGCGAACCAATTTTATAAGCCGACAAGTTTCCCCGCTTAATATGAAAACATTAAACATGGTTTATATTACTCGGGTTCTTTAAAATTCCCTATAAGGGCAAGCCCCTATAGCTTAATTACATCTTAAGTGACTCGGAATCACCTAAGAAAACTCTCGATAATAATCAATGATTCTCGCTCTCAAGAATTTCAAAGTTTAAGGTTTTCAAAGATCGAATTTTGAAGTTTCAATAGTGAATGGATCAAATTTTTGAACATTTTGTTTCGTGAATCCAAAGGAAGAAAGGCAGGAGAAATCACCGATTCGAAGTGAACTTCGATAATTTCCCGACTATCCTATCGTTTCGCTTCGAATTTAGGAAAGTCCTAATGTTTATTTAGATATTTCAATCTCGCCAATTTTAATTAATTAGTGGCTTATATTTCGTATGATAAAATCAAACAAATAAATCTAGAAAATGTGAGGGTTTATGTCGTATCTGACGACTACCTCTGAATCCTAAGACCTGCTAGGCTTAATTTGCAATGCAAATGCCTAACGAAGAGCCGAGGATTTATGTCGCACTGTGCAAGCTACCTCGAAGTCCTATGGCTTCGTTGTTTTAATTCTAGAAGAGTTTTGCCAAGTAGACTCTGAGCTTTACTGATGACGATGGCCGTGCCGCCCACCATGCTCCGAGCTCCTTGTCGTTGCAGAGGTTTAGTTTTAGAAATCATAAATCGGAGATCGAGAAAAGTGTTTTAGCTTAGAGAAAATCTTAATTTCCAAGTGTTTTTTATGTTTTATTTAAAACAAATCTTAAAGTTCGATTATAACGACACCGGCTAAGATCCCACTGCTCCATCCTTCCGCATCATTATTTTTATCTGATTCACTTAGTCCGCATGAATTCGCTAAACTCAACCGAATGAGTTCCACACTTTCATTTAGACCGCTGGAAATCCCGCAAGCAACACGTAGGTTACATCATCCGAGGTATTCCCGATCATCCAACAGACGTTTTAATTCTAGCTCGCAATCGTAGTTTTGTGTCTCGTTTCGCGATTAAATTTCGAGTTGTTTTATATTTTCAAATGTTGTGGCGGTGAATTTTATCTCGCAATGACTTTTAACTTAATTTTGGTTTCAGCTTTAGTGGGCTATCCTAAAGGTGTGAGTTTTCATGCAATGATTGCTTTATCATGCAAGAAAAATAAACGCAATTCGCAATAAAGTAAATCGCAATAATGTAAATTGCAAGAAAGTAAATCGCAATAAAATAAAAGCGTACTCTGAGGGTCTTCCCGTCATCCCAAGCCGCACTTAAAACACAATTAGAATATTTAAGCAAGTTCCTAGTAAAGCTAAGGGAAAGGTTATGGTTTTCTACCAAATTCCTAATCCTATACCTACTCATTTCCTACGACGTCTAGTGTTCTTTGTAGCTTGCATTAAGGACGATTTTCTTCATCAAAGAATAATCAAATTCAATCGTTTATAAATATCCTATCATATCGAGAAAGTGCTTAAGAAGGATCTTAAACATCTTTTCAATATTTCTGTGATTGCTTTAAGTCCAAATGAATTTAATTATATAAATGAATCGATCGTCCGAGGTTTTCAAGTCTTCGTTAACTCGTCTCTACTGAATCTGTGACATTTCAATATCCTATGAGTGTAGATAACATTTCACTCGATGTTCTATTTAAAGAGTTATAATAATCAAAGCTTTCAAGGGTAAATTAAGTATTCAAGTGATTTGATTTAATTTAAAGGGTATTAAATTTGGAATAAATGTCGTTGTTGCTTTATATTTAGCTTTAATTTAATTTAATTTGATTTCGATGTTTAATTAATTTGATTTAATTTAATTTAATTTAATTATTTAATTTAATTTAATTTAATTTAATTTAATTTAATTATTTAATTTAATTTAATTATTTAATTTAATTTAATTTAATTATTTAATTTAATTTAATTTAATTATTTAATTTAATTTAATTTAATTATTTAATTTAATTTAATTTAATTTGTTTAATTTAATTTAATTTAATTTTAATTTAATTTAATTTAATTAGTTTAATTTAATTTAATTTAATTATTTAATTTAATTTAATTTAATTTAATTTAAATTTAATCTTAATTTAATTTATCTTTAATTTACTTTATTTTTAATTTTAATTCGAAATTAAGTCTTTTAATATTTTAAATTCGAGTTATCATTTTAATTAAAAATCGAGTATTAGTTGATATAATTAATTTAGGGATTTTTTAAATTAAAGTTAATAAATCTCTTTCCTAATAAAGATCCCTTATTTTAATAATTCCAATTTTATTATTCTTCCAAATTTAATCTATTATTTAATTAAAGTTTAATCATTTTAAAATTATTTAATGGGTTTCTACCCTTTAATTATTTAAATTTCAATCATCCAAATCAGATTAGGATCAAATATTTTACTTGTTGATTTTTTATTAAACCTAAAGTTTTAATTAAGGATTAAAGATTTTAATTACCATTTTACCCTTTAAGCTTAATAATTTCATAACTCACTAAATTGAACTCAAATGAACTTGAAATTTTTATGTGACTTTACTCATATGTCAATAAAGACATGAGAGGAGAAAATGTGATTTTTCTCGTATTTAATTTATTTATATAATTATTTTTGGTGGAAAATAGAGATTTTCAAGGAAAATTTGATAACATGACCAAGGGAAAAGTTTCTGTCCTTAAGAAAATTAGGGGACATTCCTAATGACCAGAGAAGCACTTGGACCAATTTTGGTGATTTTTTGAATTATATTATTTTTATTATAATTATTTTGAGTTTTGGAGTGTTAATTAATTTAAAAATAAGATAAATGTTGAAAAATGGATTTTATATTTTTCAAAAATCTCTCTCGATATCAAGGAAACCAGAGAAACAAATTTTGCAATTTTCTGATTTTTCTATGATTTATAATAATTATTTTAGTGAAAATGCTAGAAAATACATTTTTTTAATTTTAAAATTACCCTAGGGCTTTAAAATTTAATATCTCACTAAATAGACTTAGGAAAAATGTGGGATTTGTTCCTAAGTGATTAAAATTCAAAATGTGACATTTTGGTGAATTTTATTATTTTTGCGATTTTTATTATTTTTTAATTATTAAAAATATTAAAATATTATTAAAAATCAACTTTTTTAGAAAATTGAAATTTTAATTTTCTTGGTTCCCCTGATATCAGAGAGGCTCCAAAACCAATTTGGTGAATTTTAAAAAATATTTTAAAAGTTATGAATTTTTAAAGTTTAAAATGGCTAAGTCGCTTAATCAACCCAATTAGTGTGCTAACCAAGTCCAATTGACTTCAAATTTTTATGGTGGATTCCTCTCGATCCTAAAGGTCAGTGGAGAATTGATTTCAAGTCAATTTGATGCCTGGTTAACTCTAATTAATTAAAGACCTATTTTAGGTGTTTAAGCCAATTAGGGTTAATCCGAGTGAATTAACTCAAGTCCTATTTTTCCTGTAGTTCTCTCGGTCATAAGGAACATCACCAAATATTTCTAGAATTTATTTCACAACATGCTAATTTTTGGAATTAAAATACTCAAAACAGTCAACATGCATTTGAAAAATAAATAACTTTTCACAGAGATGGCCTCTCGACCTTGGAAAATTCAGGGAATGTTCCCAAGTTCGTAGGCTTCAAAAGCCCTATGGTCTCATGCCATGGTGAATTGTATACATGCATGGAGAATTAAATGTATGCAGAGAGTAAATAAATCATAAAAAATAAAATACTTAATTAAATTAAATGATTTCTTTTCCACATTATTCTCCTCTCGTTCACCGAGCAAGAGGGTATTTTTATTTTATTTTTGTGATTTTTCTACACGTAGATATGAATTTTGAAGTTTATGGAATTAAATAAATAAAAAATACCCTAATTTTCTATTTATCCACGCGGCGCCGCGTCAACCCTGGCAGCCTCCGAAACGCACACGCGTCGCGCTCCCATTCGACGCCGCCATCCGAGTCGCCAGCCCCGGCCCCGCGGTTCTCGTACCGTCTCCCGGTCCGACGCAATCCCGGCCGTCCGCGCGCGCGTGTATCGAATGGACGCGCATCCGTTCATCGTCCCCAAGTGTTCTCACCCGAGAGCCGTCCACACTAAATCCCTAAGATCTCACTCGATTCTCAATGGATTTTCATGTTCTTATGCTCTATGGATTCGCTCTCAAGAGACGAACACATCTATACCGCTAACATGCATCGAAACTAAGGCATTCGAAATGCGAGAATCTCCGTAAGCTTCCGGGATGAATAGCTAACTCATACCTTAGCTCGCAGAAGTGCGGCTTCAATCCGAGAGTCGTCGCACCTTCGATCGGGTCCCAAAGCAAGCTCCGCATGAAGTCTCCCGGTCCCGTGAATCGCTTCACGATGAAGCGACCACGCCCGATCACAAAGCTCGGAGGCCGGAGCAACCGGGTGGCCCTCGAGATGGGCTTCAGCTGGGAAACTTCTCCTCTGGGTCCAGCCGAAGGTGTAGGACCGCTCAATTCCGAGGATCGGCTCACCGCGGCAAAGTGTCCCGAGTTGTCAGTGGAATTCTCGCCGAGAAATCGGGCTCGTTGCGTGGATTGCAGGCAAATCGACACCTGGGATCAACTCGGCTCTCGTGATGGTGAAGGGCTCGGAACAATTCCGCGCAGTTTCGGCAAGGTTTGTGCTCGGCTCTCCTTCGCCGAGAGGGTGAGGGGTTTGAATAGAGAGAGGGTGGGCGGCCTCCTGTGGGGAGTTAGTGGTCGGGATCACTCGCTCTGCGTGAGGAGAAGATCGGCCGATGGTGACCACTAGTGACTGGGCAGCCAATAGGAGAATTTCAATGTCGGCCACATGCGAGCTCTCGGCCATGGTGTTTTCCGGCGCCCGGTGGCCGGCCGGCCGTGCATGGGTCACCTCAAGGTCGTGAGTCGTGGCCTGAGGTTTAGTGCAATCAATCGGCCATGGACATGTGTAAAGGCTTTGATCCAAAGTGGAATCGGGCATGGCTAGATTTGGACTCTAGAATGGGTCAACCCACCCATTCGGGCTAGGTGCACCACCCAAGGCCTGGTTTAGGCCGAGGAGAAAGTGATTCGGATCGGACTTGATTAGTGGGGTCAAGTCACAATCCAAGTACAATTAGCTTAAGCATGGTTTAGCTGAATCATGTAAGTGGTTAACCACCTTTGAGAGTTAAGGAAAGAGCCTCCTCCTTTGCCCAAAATGGCATGGTGACATGTAAAGAGGCTCTCATGGCTTCGTATATGGCTTATGCATGGCTCCATGGCTCCATTCTGCTTGGGAAAAGTAAAGTCAATTTCATGGAAATGGATTTAAGGAAAATTCTTGCATTTAGGGTGATTTGGCACGAGGCTTCGATTTGGAATTATTTCGATGATGAATTTAGGACTTAGGGATGATTTTAATCGAAAGTATGATGAGGGGAAATGTCATATGGGCCTTGGAAGAATTTTTGGCTTTTTTGAAAGGGTTTTAGATGCGCTTTTAAGATGGATTAGGAAAGCGGGCTCTCGAATTTTAAAATGGATTTTGGGATGAAATTTTGTAAAGAGGTTGGGCCAAATAATTATTGGGTTTAGCTCATGGATGTGTCATGAGTGACTTGAACAAATTGGGGTAGTTTGGACTCGAATCGTGGTCGATTTCGAATCTTTCAGCGAATGGGCCAATGTAGGTCAAATCGGGCTAACTTGGGCCAATATTGGGCTAGGGTTGAAATTGATGTAAAATAAATATTAAGAAATGTTTATGGGAGTGTTTCAAAGAGGTTTTGGCTTTGGTTGGGTTTTAATTTCGAGGTTTGGGCCTATTCGGGTTAGATTCGGGTTTAGGTCAAAATCGGGCTTTTGATTTCGATCGAATTCGAGTGGGCTTGGGTCAAAATCTTGGGCAAATCATGTTAGTGTTTTGTTTATGAGGATGTTAAGGAAGGTTTAGAAAAGATTTGGGGTTAATTGGAGCTGAATCGGGTTAGCTTGGGCTAAGTTCTGGGTCATGGGTCCAAATTCTGGCTTTAAAGCCCAAAGTGAAATCGATCCAAATGTCAATCAAATTGACTCTGGATTTGGTCTAAATTGGTATTGGGAATGTTGAATTGAAGTTTAGAATTGAATTGGACCAAAATTGGGGTCAATTCGGGTATGTTTGGTTCGACATCGGGTCCACTTTGGTTAAATGGGTCAATTTGGGGGTTTTGACAAAAGTAGGTAAATTGACAAAATTGGCCCATGGTGTAATCGACAAAATGAAATCGGGAATATTTGGGATTTTCTGGAATTTTCTGGGAATTTTCTGAATTTTGGATTTTTAGGCCAAGAAGGGTATTTTGGGTATTTCGAGGGTATCGGGGGTTTTCTTGGAATTTTTGGTATTTTTGGGTATGGATGATCAATTTGAGTGATGTGGAGGTGTTCGGGATCGATTTTGGAAAATTTTAGGTAATTTGGAGATTTTGCAAAAATTCGGTAATTCACAGGCTGGTAGTTTAAGAGTGTAGTGGTCCCGGGGTCAAAATCGAAAATTGGGAAATTGAAGATTGGGTGAATTTGGGTGGGGTGAAATCATTTTGGTTGAGCCATGAAGCCATTTCAAGCCCATATGAGTCATGAAAGGACTCATTCGAGGCATTCACTATGTTGTTCCTAACCCTCTTACCATGGCTTAGTAGGCTAAGGACCATCCATGTGAATCACCTACATGAGTCGAGGTTAAGTCGGGTATGGGTGTGGTTTTAGGAAGTGTGTGGAAATGTAGTGTGTGTGTAAGCGTATGTCAGCCCCTTCATCGCACTGTGCCACCTGTAGGGCCTCCTAGTGCCAAAGAGTCCTATAGAACTCATCCTTTAAACTTCCATATTCGATTTCAACCCTCTAGGTGATTAGGGTCTATAATCAAGTTTCAGGAGTTTGCAGGGAGTTTAGAAGTGGTTTGAATTTCTAAAAGGCGGGTCCCAATTCTAGTCCTCTAAGATAGTCAAAGGAAAAGCCTAAGGCTAGATCCTAAGCACTAAAAAGAAGAAAAGGAAGACCTCATCAAAAATGAGGTCAACAATGTCCAAGCCCAATTGACTTCACCATTGCCAAGCCCTGACCTCCCTGGTCAAGATGGTGACCCATGCTCGCCGGCCACCGCACCGATCGCCGGAAAACACCACACCCGAGAGCATCACATGTGAGCCCAAGCATCAGAATTCTCACCCGCCGAGTCGCCCCATGCCCAATGGCCACCACACTCGTTCTTCTCCTCACCAGAGCAACTCGATCCCATGCCTCAACTCCCCCGGGGAGGCCCTCCACCCTCTCCTATTTAAACACCACCCCTCTCGGCCATTCGAGGAGCCGAGCACAAACCTCACGAAACTCGCCAAAATTGTTCCATACCCTTCTCCACTCTCAGAAGCACTTGATCCCCACTGAGATCCCCCGCCATTTCTCCTCGCGTAAGCTCAATTTCGCAGCTCGAAATTCCACCCAAAACCAGTGACACTTCTCCACAACGAGCCAATCCCCAAATCGATCGGTTCTACACCTTCACTGCACCAGGGAAGGTGTCCACCACAGAAAGCCCCATCTCCGTAGCCACCTGGGCTGCTCCACCTCCAAGCTTTGTGGATCGGCTTCGTCGAAATCCATACCTGTACAACTCACCGCACCAGAGACTTCATCCGGAGCTTCGCGGGATCCAATCGAAGGTGCAACAACTCTCGATCGAAGCCACACTTCTCCGAGCAAAGGTATGAGCCTAACTCTTCCATCCCGAGCTTCCGGAGATTCTCCATTTCAAATGCCTTAGTTTCAATGCATGTTAACCGTATAGATGTGTTCGTCTCTTCAAGACGAATCCATAGAGTATAAGAACATGAAAATCCATCGAGAATCGAGCGAGATCTGTGGATTTAGTGCGGACGCGCTCGTGCGAGAACACTCGGACGATGAACGGATGCCGTCCATTCGATACACGCGCGGACGAACGGCTCGGGACGACGGCTCGATCAGAGACGGTACGAGAACCGCGGCCCGGACTGCACGACTCGAGCGGCGGCGTCCAATCGCGAGCGCGACACGTACGCGTTCGTGAGTCGCCGAGGCTCGACGCGGCGCCGCGCGGATAAATAGATAAATTAGGGTATTTAATCTATTTATTTAAATATCCGTAAACTTCAAAAATTCATATTTTCGTGTAGAAAAATCACAAAAATAAAATAAAAATACCCTCTCGCTTCGAATGAATGAGGAGAATAATGTGGAAAAGAAATCATTTAATTTCATCAAGTATTTTATTTTTTATAATTTATTTACTCTCTGCATACATTTTAATTCTCCATGCATGTATACAATTCACCATGGCATGAGACCATAGGCTTTTAAGCCTCTCGAATTCGGGAACATTCCCTGAATTTTCCAAGGTCGAGGCCATCCCTATGAAAAGTTATTTATTTTTCAAATTCATGTTATCGTTTTCGAGTATTTTAATTCCAATAAATAGCATGTTGTGAAATAAATTCTAGGAAAATTTGGTGATGTTCCTTATGACCAGCAGAACCCTAGTGAAAAATAGGTTTTCGACTTAATTCATTTAAAACAACCCTAATCGCTTAAACACCCAAAATAGATCTTTAATTAATTAGAGCTAACCATGCATCAAATTGACTTGAAATCAATTCTCCACTGACCTTTAGGATCAGAGGAATCCACCATAAAAATTCGAGGTCAATTGGACTTGTTAGCCCCACTAATCGCCGATTAAGCCACTTAGCCATTTTAAACTTTAAAAATTCATAACTTTTAAAATACTTTTCAAAAATTCACCAAATTGGTTTTGGAGCTCTCTCGATATTAGGGAAACCTAAGAAAATTAAAATTTCAATTTTCTAAAAAAGTTGATTTTTAATAATATTTTAATATTTTTAATAATTAAAAAATAATAAAAATCACAAAAATAATAAAATTCACCAAAATGTCACATTTTGAATTTTAATCACTTAGGAACAAATCCCATATTTTTCCTAAGTCTATTTAGTGAGATATTAAATTTTAAAGCCTTAAGGTAATTTTAAAATTAAAAAAATGTATTTTCTAGCATTTTCACTAAAATAATTACAATAAATCATAGAAAAATCAGAAAAATTGCAAAATTTGCTTCTCTGATTTCCTTGATATCAGAGAGATTTTTGAAAAATATAAAATCCATTTTTCAACATTTATTTTATTTTTAAATTAATTAACACTCCAAAACTCAAAATAATTATAATAAAAATAATATAATTCAAAAAATCACCAAAATCGGTCCAAGTGCTTCTCCGTCATTATGAATGTCCCCTAATTTTCTTAAGGATATAAACTTTCCCTTGGTCATGTTATTAAATTTTCCTCGAAAATCTCTATTTTCCACCAAAAATAATTATATAAATAAATTAAATACGTAAAAATCACATTTTCTCCTCTCATGTCTTTATCGACATATGAGTGAAGTCACATAAAAATTTCAAGTTCATTTGAGTTCAATTTAATGAGTTATGAAATTATTAAGCTTAAAGGGTAAAGTGGTAATTAAACTTTTAACCCTTAATTAAAACTTTAGGTTTAATAAAAAATTAATAAGTAAAATATTTGATCCTAATCTGATTTTGATGATTGAAATTTAAATAATTAAAGGGTAGAAACCCATTAAGTAATTTTAAAATGATTAAACCTTAATTAAATAATCGATTAAATTTGAAAGAATAATAAAATTAGAATTATTAAAATAGCGGATATTTATTAGCAATACGTAACTGAACGAAGTACAA
>JAKZJZ010001198.1:0-30274 GCA_022702705.1 Papilionanthe hookeriana x Papilionanthe teres
CTACATTTCCACACACTTCCTAAAACCACACCCATACCCAACTTAACCTCCGACTCATGTAGGTGATTCACATGGATGGTCCTTAACCCACTAAGCCCTTGGCTAAGAGGGTTAGGAACAACGTAGTGAATGCCTCGAATGAGTCCTTTCATGGCTCATATGGGCTTGAAATGGCTTCATGGCTCAACCAAAATGATTTCTTTCCACCTAGATTCACCCGATCTTTAATTTCCCAAATTTTCGATTTTGACCCCGGGACCCTACCTCTTAACTGCTAAAACCATGCGAAATTACCCGAATTTTTGCAAAATTTCCAAATTACCAAAATTTTCCAAAATCACTCTCGAACATCTCCACATCACTCAAATTGATCATCCATACCCAAAAATACCAAAAATTCCAAAAAATACCTCCCGATACCCTCCAGAATACCCAAAATACCCTTCTTGGCCTAAAAATCCAAAAATTCAGAAAATTCCCAGAAAATTCCAGAAAATCCCAAATATTCCGATTTCATTTTGTCCAACTACACCATGGGCCAATTTTGTCGATTTACCTTACTTTTGTCAAAACCCCCGATTTACGCATTTTAACCCAAAGTGAACCCGATGTCAAACCAAACCTATCAATTGACCCAAATTCTGGTCCAATTCAATTCTAAACTTCAATTCAACATTCCCAATACCAATCTAGACCAAATCCAAGTCAATTTGATTGACATTTGGATCGATCTCACTTTTGGCCTTAAAGCCCGATTTGGACCCATGACCGAGACTTAGCCCAAACTCACCCGATTCAACTCCAATTAACCTCAAATCTTTTCTAAATCTTCCTTAACATTCCCACAAACAAAACCCTAACATGATTTGCCCAAAATTTGAACCCAAACCCCACTCGAAGCTCAACCGAGGTTAAAAGGCCCATTTTTGACCTAAGCCCAGAACCTAACGCAATTCGACCCGATTCAAATCCAAATCACCCCCAATTTGTTTCAAATCACTCATGACACATCCATGAGCTAAACCCAACAATTATTTGGCCCAACCTCTTTACAAAATTCCCATCCATAAATTCATTTTTAAACTTAAGGGCCCATTCCTTAAACCATTTTAAAAGCCAGCTTCCACAGAATCCAAAACCCCAAAAATTCTTCCAAAGCCCATATGACATTTCCCCTCATCATACTTTCAATTAAAATCATCCCTAAGTCCTAAACCAATGATCAAATATTTCTAAATGAAGCTTCATCCAAATTTCCACCAAATTATCCAAAATCCTTAAAATCCTTTTTTATGAAATTGACGAAACTTTTTGCCGAGCGAAGGTGAGCCATGAAGCCATGCATGAGCCACATGTGAGCCATGAGAGCTTTGGACACTCCACCATGCCATATTGGGTAAGAAGAGGGGGGCTTTCCTTAATCCTAAAGCTCATTAGCCTTAATCATGTTTCACTCAAACTTAAATTTAATCCGAATATATTTGGATGGAGACTTCTCCATGCCAGACAAGTGATCCCTTTGATCCCCACGGCATCCAAAGCCACCTTGAAGGGTGCACCAAGCCCGAATGGGTGGATTGACCCATTTAGACTCAAAACTAGCCATGCCCCATTCTACTTTGATTCGACCACTTTACACATGGCATTTGCCGATTACTACCACTAAACCCCAGCCACTGACCCGACGGCAAGATGGTGACCATTGCACAGCCGGCCGGCCACCAGGCCGCGGAAAACACCATGGCCGAGAGCTCGCATGTGAGCCGACATTGAAATTCTCACTTGCTTGAGCTGCCCCAGTCCCAGTGGTCACCATGGCTGTTCTTCTCCTCACCGGAGCTGGCTGATCCCGAGCCTCAACTCCCCACAGGAGGCCCAAGCCCGACTCTGTTTAAACTCCACCCCTCTCGGCCATGAAGGGAGAGAAGCATAAACCTTGCCAAAACTACTGCAAAATTGTTCCGAGACCCTCCTCCACCCTTAGAGCACTTGATCCCAGGTGAAATTCCCTGCCATTTCTCCTCTGTAGCTCGATTTCGAGTTGAAATTCCACCGAAAACCGGGACACTTCTCCACGGTGAGCCAATTCCCGAATTGATTGGCTCTACACCTTCACCGGACCGAGGGAAGGTGTCCACTATCAAAAGCCCCATCTCCGGGCCACCCCGGTTGCTCCGGCCTCCGAAGCTTTGTGATCGGGCTTGGTCGAAATCATATCCGGACGATTCACCGAGACCAGGAGACTTCATGCGGAGCTTGTCGGGACCCGATCGAAGGTGCAACGGCTCTCGGATTGAAGCCGCACTTCTACGAGCCAAGGTATGAGCTAACTCTTCATCCACGAGCTTCGGAGATTCTCCATTTCAAATGCTTTAGTTTCGATGCATGTTAACGTATAGATGTGTTCGTCTCTTCGAGACGAATCCGTAGAGTATAAGAACGTAAAAATCCATTGAGAATCGAGTGAGATCTTAGGGATTTAGTGTGGACGGCTCTCGGGTGAGAACACTTGGGGACGATGAACGGATGCCGTCCATTCGATACACGCGCGGACGGACGGCTCAGATGGCGTCGGACCAGGAGACGGTACGAGAACCGCGGGGCCGGGCTGCGCGACTCGAGTGGCGGCGTCGAATGGGAGCGCGCCGCGTGGCCTTTCGGAGACTGCGAGGATGCGGCTGGCGGCGACTCGGATAAGTAGAAAATTAGGGATTTTTCTGATTTATTTAATTCCTAAACTTGAAAATTCATATCTACGTGTAGAAAAATCGGAAAAATAAAATAAAAATACCCTCTTGCTCGGTGAAGAGAGGAGAATAATGTGGAAAAGAAATCACTTAATTTCATCGAATATTTTATTTTTTATAATTTATTTACTCTCTGCATTGTTTTAATTCTCCATGCATGCATACAATTCACCATGGCATGAGACCATAGGGCTTTTGAAGCCTACGAATTTGGGAACATTCCACGAATTTTCCAAAGTCGGAGGCCATCCTATGAAGAGTTCTTGATTTTTCAAGTTCGAGTCCATTTGTTTTGAGTATTTTAATTCCGAGTAAATAGCATGTTGTGAAATAAATTCTAGGAAAATTTGGTGATGTTCCTTATGACCGAGAGAACCACTAGGAAAAATAGATTTTGGCTTAGTTCATTCAAAACAACCCTAATTGGCTTAAACACCCAAAATAGGTCTTTAATTAATTAGAGTTAACCAGGCATCAAATTGACTTGAAATCAATTCTCCACTGACCTTTAGGATCAGAGGAATCCACCATAAAAATTTGAGGTCGATTGGACTTGGTTAGCCCCACTAATTGGGTTGATTAAGTCGCTTAGCCATTTTAAACTTTAAAAATTCATAACTTTTAAAATACTTTTCAAAAATTCACCAAATTGGTTTTGGAGCCTCTCTGATATCAGGGAACCTAAGAAAATTAAAATTTCAATTTTCTAAAAAAGTTGATTTTTAATAATATTTTAATATTTTTAATAATTAAAAAATAATAAAAATCACAAAAATAATAAAATTCACCAAAATGTCACATTTTGAATTTTAATCACTTAGGAACAAATCCCACATTTTTCTTAGGTCTATTTAGTGAGATATTGAATTTTAAAGCCTTAGGGTAATTTTAAAATTAAAAAAAAATGTATTTTCTAGCATTTTCACTAAAATAATTATAATAAATCATAGAAAAATCAGAAAATTGCAAAATTTGCTTCTCTGGTTTCCTTGATATCAGAGAGATTTTTGAAAAATATAAAACCCATTTTTCAACATTTATTTTATTTTTAAATTAATTAACACTCCAAAACTCAAAATAATTATAATAAAAATAATATAATTCAAAAAATCACCAAAATTGGTCCAAGTGCTTCTCTGGTCATTAGGAATGTCCCCTAATTTTCTTAAGGACAGAAACTTTCCCTTGGTCATGTTATTAAATTTTCCTTGGAAATCTCTATTTTCCACCAAAAATAATTATATAAATAAATTAAATACGAGAAAAATCACATTTTCTCCTCTCATGTCTTTATTGATATATGAGTGAAGTCACATAAAAATTTCAAGTTCATTTAAGCCCAATTTAGTGAGTTATGAAATTATTAAGCTTGAAGGAGCAAAATGGTAATTAAAATTTTAACCCTTAATTAAAACTTTAGGTTTAATAAAATTAACAAGTAAAATATTTGATCTTAATCTGATTTGGATGATTGAAATTTAAATAATTAAAGGGTAGAAACTCATTAAACAATTTTTAAAATGATTAAACTTTAATTAAATAATAGATTAAATTTGGAAGAATAATAAAATTGGAATTATTAAAATAAGGGATATTTATTAGGAAGAGATTTATTCTTTAATTTAAAAAATCCCTAAACTAATTATATCATTAACACTTAACTCTTAATTAAAATGATAACTCAAATTTAAAATATTAAAAGACTTAATTAAATCATTAAACTCTTTTAAAATCTCGATTAAAATTATAAATTAAATTAAATTAAAATTAAATTAAATAAAATTAAATTAAATTAAACTAAATTAAAATTAAATTAAATAAAATTAAATTAAATTAAATTAAATAATTAAATTAAATTAAATTAAACAATTAAATTAAATAAATTAAATTAAATTAAATTAAATTAAATAATTAAATTAAATTAAATTAAACAATTAAATTAAATTAAATTAAATTAAATTAAATTAAATTAAATAATTAAATTAAATTAAATCGAATCAAATTAATTAAACATCAAAATTAAATTAAATTAAATTAAATTAAATTAAAACTCGAATTAAATTAAATTGAATTAAATATAACATCACTTTAAGACATAAAAGAAATTAAATATAAAGCGACTTGAACATTATTCAAATTTAAACCCTTTAACTTAAATCGAATCATTTGAATACTTAATTTACCCTTGAAAGCTTTGATTATTATAACTCTTAAATGAAACATTAAATGAAGTCGTTACTTCACTCATAAGATATTCGAATGTCTTAATTCTTGAGGCGAGTTAACAAAACTTGAAAACCTCGGACGATTGATTCATTTATATAATTAAATTCATTTGGACTTAAAACAATCCTAAAAATATTGAAAAGATGTTTAAGATTCTTCTTAAGCACTTCCTCGATATGATAGGATATTTATAAGAACAATTGGATTTAATTGTTCTTTGATGAAGAAAATCGTCCTCGAACAAAAACACGAAAGAACACTAGACGTCATAGGAGATGACTAGTTATAGGATTAGGAATTTGGTAGAAAACCATAACCTTTCCCTTAGCTTTACACTAGGAACTTGCTTAAATATTCTAATTGTGTTTTAAGTGTAGCTTGGGATGACGGGAAGACCCTCAGGGTACGCTTTTATTTTATTGCGATTTACTTTCTTGCAATTTACTTTCTCTACGATTTACTTTATTGCGAGATGCACTTTACTTTTCTTGCATGATAAAACAAGCATGTTGCATGAAAACCCACACCTTTAGGATAGTCCACTAAAGCTGAAACCAAAACTAAGTTAAAAGTCATTGCAAGATAAAATTCACCGCCACGACATTTCGAAATATAAAACAACTCGAAATTTAATCACAAACGGAACACAAAACTACGATTGCAACTAAATTAAAACGTCTGTTGGATGATCGGGAATACCTCGGATGATGTAACCTACGTGTTGCTTAACGGGATTTCCACGGTCTAAATGAAAGTGTGGAACTCATTCGGTTGAGTTTAGCAAATTCATACGGGACTAAGTGAATCCGATAAAAATAATGATGCGGAAGGATGGAGCAGTGGGATCTTAGCAGGTGTCGTTATAATCAACTTTAAGATTTGTTTTAATCAAAATACAAAACACTTGGAAATTAAGATCTTCTCTAAACCAAAACACTTTTCTCATCCCACGATTTATGATTTCTAAAACTAAACCTCTGCGACAACGAGGAGCTTGGAGCATGGTGGGCGGCACGGCCATCGTCGTCGACAAAACTTGAACCTACTTCAGCAAAACCTTCTTAGAATTAAACAACAAAGCCATAGGACTTCGAGGTAGCTTGCACTAGTGCAACATAAATCCTCGACCTCTTCGTTAGGCATTTGCATTGCAAATTAAGCCCTAACCGATCTTAGGATTCCGAGGTAGTCGTCAGATACGACAATAAACCCTCGCATCTTCTAGAGTTTATTTGTTTGATTTTATCATACAAATATAAGCCCTAATTAATTAAAATTGGCGAGATTGAAATACTAAATAAACATTAGGACTTTCCTAAATTCGAAGCGAACAATAGGATAGTCGGGAAATTACGAAGTTCACTTCGAATCGGTGATTTCTCCTACCTTTCTTCCTTTGGATTCACAAAACAAAATGTTCCAAATTTGATCCATTCCATTATTGAAATTCCAAATTCAATCTTTGAAAACCTTAAACTTTGAAATTCTTGAGAGCGAGAATTATTGGTTATTATCGAGAGTTTTCTTAGGTGATTCCCGTCACTTAAGATGTAATTAGCTATAGGGGCTTGCCCTTATAGGGAATTTTAAAGAACCCGAGTAATATAAACCTGTTTAATACTTTCATATTAAGCGGGGGAATTTGTCGGCTTATAAAATTGGTTCGCGAGACCAAACGGATGTCACAAAACTTCTAGTTTATTTGATCGAGCCCCACCCTCGAGCGGTGTGTACTATCCTTAGGGATAGATACACGGTTTGTGGTGCGGTGCTCGTTTATATAAACTTATTTGGGATGTGAGATCGGTTTAATCTCATATCTTAAAACTTTCAATTTAAAATTATTTTCGAAATCAAATACTACTTTCTAAATTATATATATATTTAAATCAAATTTAAAATTTAAATTCGCCGACAACTTACGTTAGGCGCCCCCTTTTCAAAATATCACACAACCTAAAAATAGTGCGAGCAACTTACGGCGACTCCGTTGAGGACAATTCCTCTCTCCATTATAATCGAATAGTTGCGCTTTCGAAAAATCGGTAGTGCATCCATGTCCTTAGTGGATCGAACTACCCTTCTTTCAGTTGGAATACTATGTTCATTTCTACCTTGAACAAGTATAGCCGACATTCTCCGGATTTAGGAGCCCTTGTTTAGACACCCCTAAACGAGAGAGGTTCGAGATCCTTTTACCTCATTTACGAGGTGGGGTGGACCCCGATAGGTGTTAGTTTAGGAATGATCCTTCGAGTCGAGAAGTCTTGCTTAAGACTTTCTTTCCCTTTCCAACTACGAATCGGATTCCTTACCTTCTCTACACCTTTGAACATTCAGTTACTGAATAAACGAACCCTCACAATAAGTGACCCTTTTTAACAAATGATTCCTTCTTATAAATACATGAACAAGAATGAGTTCGGACTCTTTTCAATTCCTTTCTTTTCGTCTTAAAGAAAAGAAGCACAACTAGGGACGACAACCGAGAATCTACCTGCGGAAATGGAAGCCCCGAGGCGGATTTTCTCCTTCACCAACGGACTTGGACTTCGTCATGCATAAGGATGAGATTTGCCGACAATGGGGTCGTCCGATTTGGACGAGGATTTGAACACACGAACGTCGAGGTCACCGAGCGTCTCCCTCTTTGCAGCGACGAACAAGGTATACGAGGCGAGGAGCCCGCTGCAGAGTTCGACCTTAGGTCGACCCGAGTTTCCTCCCCTGCGAAGGGTCCGAGCTAGGAGAATCTTGTCGTCCGTCGGGAGGAGCTGTTCTTACTACCCCCGCTTGGTCTAGTTGTTTACGCACCTACCCCGACTTACGCAAATCGAAGGGGAAAGAAATCCGGAACTATGGTAGACACTATTACCGTGGAGGGTACGGATCTTCTGTAAGACCTTCGTCTTCGAAATCGGGTCCGGTTCGAAGATTCCGTCGGCTGACAAAGACCCAAGAAGAAATAGAAATAGAAGGATCGCCGGGGAAGCCGGAAGCTGCGAGATTGCCTTCTGGAGGAAATTCCGAGTTGCCGGAATATACACCGCTACCGGAATATACACCGCTTGCATGACTACATACCACTTTTGGGAGGAAGCGGGTTCCATCCCCTCTCCGCCGCGAGAGGATGAGGAGAATGTTCGCAAGATTGCTTGCCACATTACCTCGGCCCGCATACTACAACGATAGCCGCGAAAAGAACTAGAACTACGCCGTTTGCTCGGCTGCGAACTTTGGTAGAAAAGCTAGCAAGAAGGAAAAGCGCCGTGTCGGAAATTCTACGAAGGATAGGGCGGGTGCCGGTCGAATCCGTCTTGGGCCCAGAGTAGAACCCGCCGTCATGATAGAAAAGCCGAGCAAGAGAATGAAGGCTAGCCCGCCTGTCGTAGTATCGGGATTACGGATTAGGGAGGATACCACCTTCCGGCATTTGGCGACGAGACCATGCGGTCCTGAGACCTTCTGCTGCTTAGAAGGATGGTGTGGCGTCCCACTACGGGGCGGTTGAGATTGAAACGACGGCCGAGAAAGAAAGTCTCGCCGGGGAGGCTGGAATGCGAAGAAAGTGCTTCTTGCGATGAAGGGGACTCGTGAAAAAAGGACCCGGCGACCATCGCATGACAACCACGAATACACGAAGCTCCGGCTAGAAGATGCCATGGAAAAGTTGAGAACCGACATCCGACGGTTGGCGAAAGAAAGAGAAGAAAAGTTCGGAGATGAGATCGACTCATCGGAATTCATGGACAACGAATATGCGAGAAATCAACATGGTTGAGACACGAGCTTCATCGGCTTCTCGAGGTGCTCTGCGAGCTGCGAGAAGAGAGGAGCCGGGCGATGAAGAGACGGCTTCGGGGAAAAGGACGACACGATCGCTCGAATGGCGAAGAGGATGGAAGAGATGGCCGTAGCTGCGGCCACTCTCCGGAGTCGAAGTACTGACCACATAGAGAGACACCCCGGAAGTCATTCACATCGTAGACGGAGGAAAGGAGATTACATCCGTCGATGGGGATGACCGGTGAAAAAGGATACGACACGAAGTATGATCCACGAAAAGGATATCGAGAACTTGGTAGAGCGGCGAGTGCGAGAAGCCTTAGCACGATCGAAGAACGGGACATCCATTCGGACGGGTAGACCTTACCGGAAGAATTCGACGGCTGTCCGATACCGAAAGGCTTCGTACCACCTCTGTTTAAGACCTTCGACGGAGCCGGGAACCCCGACGGCATGTTGCACACTTTCGTGCCGGTTGTTGCAATGCGGCGGGAGCGATGCGCTACTCTTCCGACGGTTCGTTAGCGATCAGTCGGGAATCGCCTTCGGCGGTATGCGGGAGTACCCAGACGGTTACGGTGAAGACATTCTCGAGCTAGAGAGCCTCTTCATTAAGCGATTTGCGGAGCTCGGCACCACATCACTATAGGTGATTTAGTGGTAGAGAAACAAAGGCCGAATGAAACTACTAGTGGATTACATACTTCGATGGAGAAATTTAAGCATGAAGTGTGAACCACAATTGCAAGAACAACATGCGGTCGGCATCTTGCTTAAAAGCATTCACGGCCGATAGCACTTCTCCTCGAGGATTCCTTATTAAGACTTTTGAGAAGTTGTTAAGCAAGGTCGGAAGCTTGCAAGAAGAGGCGAAGCAATTAAGTTTTGCGCGACAAGACGGACGAGCAGAAGCGGTGAAGACCTTCGAGAAGAAATCCGGGATCGTTGCGGCGGTTGACAAAGGCAAACAGCCGTGCTGAAATACCACCAGAACGGCCGCGGCAACCACAACAAAATTACCGGCAACCCCGGTCCGGCTATCGGTCGTCTCCGCGGTATGAACAACCGTCTCGTCCGCAACGTACATTGAGGGAGCTTACGAGCGAGAGAATATCCGTTCAAAAATGAAGCGATACCAAAGATGTTCCGTAGTTTAATGAAAACTCCAGATTTCCGTGCGCGGAGCCGAAAGACCGAGAGGAAGTCAACAAGAAAGGTGATCCCGACTTTTGCCCCTACCATCGGATGCTTGGGCACAAGATAGAAAGCTGCATTACCTTGAAAAGTTGGCTCGATGACAACCTTCGGAAAGGAAATATAACAATCCCGAAGGAGTACATGAAGGAACCCCGAAAGGAGGTTCCGTCGATGTTATCTCAGCCGATCCCGTCATTCGATAGATCCTATGCAACCAACGATGGATGGACTACCGCTGGACAAGGTCTTCGAAGAAGATTTTAGATAACATCCGAACCGCTTCGGTGCGAGCTTCGATTCGAGTTCGAGACCCGTTAAGCCGGTGCTTATCACTTGCGATAGAAGAACCACCTCGACGGGAGACAATCGAAGAGAAGAAGAAAATTGACGAAGAAGAGGGGCCGAGACTCTAAGGCTAGACTAGGGGCTGCTTATCTAGGATAGTTGTTTCCGATTCGGGGGAGAAATCCCTCGAACCTCGATTTTGTATGATTATCTGCTCACTTCGGTGGGATCGTATAATGATAAGGGTGATGGCGTTGGCTACGTTTTGTTATTTCTAACGATTACGTAACTAGCGACAATCCGGGCGTCGATTTCGATACCAACAACAATTCTCGAATCATACAAGATCTCGACGATCAAAATGACGAAGAAGGCATCCATCGAGGAGGCTACGAGAGTTCGACGAGCAACGGATCTATGCGTGAGTTTCGAGGAGCTCCGGTTACGATAGAGTTAGAGCCTTGGATTTGGAAGATAATCCGGAAGAGCCGGTCATTCCGATTCGGGAGGAGACACGAGCAAACTCGACACTAGATTCGGAAGAAATTACGGAAGTCGGCTACAGAAGTGGAAAAGTTCTACCTCCGAGAATGGGTCCGAAAGACGAAGGAAAGCGGTGGTTGTTCAAGAAGAACCAACCCAGGCGGAAGACATGCCCGTTCGAGAAGAAGCGAGACGCATGGAAACAAAGTGGACTACGACGTGCTAGCCCATCTTAGGAAACTACCGAGCCAAGGCGAGCATTTACGATGCTCTCATCTTATCGAAAGGAGATGAGGAAGCTCGATCGAGGCCTTACTTGATCCGGAAATTTGCTTAGCTCGAATGGCGGGAGATTCCTTAGATGAGGTTTGCTCGTTAAAGGAACGACGAGGTGTTACCTTCGCGGACAATGACCTACTTACTTGGGACGGCGGATCACGACCGAGCCGTTGTACATTTCGATTACTGATTGGGAAGTTTACGCTCTCCGGAGTATTGGTGGATCCGGGAGCATCGATCGATATAATGAGTCTTCGAACACTAGCATACTTGGAAATTGATGCTCGTGAGCTCGAGGCCGACAAAATGTTATTAAGAGGATTCGACCGAGAAAGGAGAAAGAGCCCTCGGGTCGATAACGCTGCGATGAAGACCGGTGATTTAGCGAAGACAACCGCGAAATTTCATATAATCGATTCGAAACGTCGTTCGATGCTCTCTGCGGGCCGACCATGGATACATGAAAACGGGATGGTACCATCATCTACGCATCGATGCATCGAAGTATTACGATGGAGGGGAACGAGTGCATCAAAGGTGACTTGCGACCATTCTCACGTACATGAGATTGGAATCCATGAAGACGCGGCTTATTATGCACGCAAGAAAACGATCTTCTCAGGAGATACCGTAACAAATGAAGCAAGAAAGTTCGGGACAACGAAGAACACCGAAGTTCTAGTCCAACGATCGCTCACCACTCCCTTCGGCGAGATGGTGAAGGTTTCTCCACGACTCGCATCCGAGGTCGAGGCGGGGACGAGGCGCGTGGTAGAGACACTAGGACGATTGGACGAGAGGAAACCGGCCATCAATGTTGATTGGGAAGATAGTTACGAAGAAGAAAAAGAAATCGAGCGAAAGCGGCAACAATAAGTCGAAAGAAGCCGCAATACGAAGATCTCCCTCGAAGATGAAAAGAACGAAGAATATAAATCGATGTATGAGAAGATTAACCACTACGTACACCTTTATGACCCTAACTCCGATCCATTCCAATAAGATCGAGGGTATGGAGGTCGAAGAGGTACGTAGTGACGGTCTGAAGCCGATCGAATTCTACCGCGGTGCTTCTTCCTCCAAAGCGAAAATAATGTACAATTCGAAGATGTCACTTCATCGGAATTAATGGAATTACCTTTTGAGTGGTACTCTCCCTGTGTTCGAAAATTTAATTCAACGTGGTTTCTTACCTCGACAATGGACAAAAGGCCGATCACGACATTTTGAAAAGTTATGGAATAACTCCGGCCGTCCTCCGATTCGAAGTATGGACTCGGATTCGGCACGGTAGGGTCGGTTGACGATGCTGAATTTTGCTTAGTTGTCACTTGCAAGTCCGATGAAAGCTGCATGGAAACTACGGACGAACTCGAAGATTTACAAATTGGAGACGCTCCACGAGTTCGAAGAAGAAATTAAATCCACGATAGATGAGTTAACGGAAGTTAACTTAGGTACTAGCGAAGAGCCTAGACCTACCTTTGTTAGCTCCTTACTCGATAAAGAAGACTCGAAGAAATAATCGAAGTTATTAATGGAATTTAAAGACTTGTTTTGCTTGGAGCTACGATGAAATGCCGGGATTAGCTCCGAGAGGTTGCGGTCCATAAGCTAGGAGTGGATCCTACTCCGTTCCGGTCGGACGAGGTCCCGAGAAGAATGCGTCTAGAAATCGAACAACAAGTCATAGCCGAAGTTAAAAAGCTAATAGACGCTAAATTTGTCCGTGAAGAACAATACCCGACACAGTTGCTGATGTGGTGCCGGTCGGAAAGAAGAATGGTCGGATCGGAATTTGTGTGGACTTCGAGAGATTTAAACGAGGCATGTCGAAAAGATGAATTCCCTCTGCGAGTTCCGGAGCGATGATCGATATTGCTTCGACACATGAAATATTCTCGTTCATGGATGGATCTTCGGGATACGACCGGATAAAAATGGCTCCGAGAAGATGAAAAGCTTACGGCATTCGGAACGCCGATCGGAGTATTTTGCTACACGGTGATGCCATTCGGAGCTGAAGAACGCGGGAGCGACCTACCAAAGAGCAATGACAAGAATTTTTGATGATCTCATCCACGATCGAGTCGAATGCTTACGTGGACGATGTCGTCATCGAAAGCAAAGTAAAGGAAAACCACTGTATGATTTGAGAATTGTTTTCGAACGATTAAGACAATTTAACCTTAAGATGAATCCCTTAAAATGCGCCTTCGGCGTCACCTCCGGGAAATTCTTAGGATTCGTTGTCCGACATCGTGGAATTGAAATCGACCGGAGAAGATTAAAGCCATCTTAGAAATGCCGCCTCCCGAAACCTTAAAACAACTACGATCTTTTCGAGGGAAGTTGGCATATCTTCGACGCTTTATCTCGAACTGTCGAGGTAGGTGTCGGCCTTTCTCGGCACTAGTTAAAAAGGACGCCAAATTTATTTGGGAAGAGAAATGCCGAGAAGGCCTTCGAAGACATTAAACAATATTTAATGACACCTCCTGTCTTAGCGACCCAGGTCTCGGAGTAGACCGGCGATACTTTACACCGCGGCTTTAGATGACTCTCTCGGAGCACTGTTAGCCGAAGTCGATGATGAGGGTAAAGAAAATGCTCTTTCTTATTTAAGCCGTCGTTTACTTCAGACGGAAGTAAGGTATCCCGCAATTGAAAAGCATTGTTTGGCCACGATCTTCGCCGCTCGAAAGCTCGGGCACTACATGCTTTCTCACAAGGTCGACTTGATTTCGAAGTTTAATCCATTGCGATACTTGATGACTCGTCCAACACTTTCCGGCGGACTTGCCGGATGGTCGATGATATTATTGCAATTCGATATAACTTTCGTGCCTGCGTGCGCGTAAAGGGACAAGTCTTAGCGAGACTTCCTCGCGGCACACCCTTTGCGGCGAATCTCCTCTCGATGATGATTTGCCGGATGAACAAATAATGAACCTAGAAGACCTTAATGATCGACGTTGGGAATTATATTTCGACGGAGCATCTTCGGCACACAAAGACGAAGAATCGCAAGTGATAATGCCGGTAAGGCGGGAATCGGGCTAATCTTTATAACACGGAGCGGGGGATGTTAAGATACTCCTACCACTTAACGAGAACCGTGTACGAACAACGAAGCGAATACGAAGCCCTCATAACGGGATTGGAATTAAGCTATTCGAATGGGGATAACGGACATCGACATCTACGGGGATTCACGGTTAATCATTCGACGGATTGCCGGACAATACGGAATTTTTAAACCAAGACTCGAACAATACTTCCGGTATGCCATACGGTTGTTGGAACGGATTCCCGAATGTAACGATCTACAAAATTCCCGAGAAAAGAAAATGCTCTAGCGGATGCTTTAGCCGTCTCGCAAAAGAATTTGCTGTTTGCGAGATGAATCGGTGGAAGTGTCGGTTCACGGACGTCGGGTCCTATCACGGCTTGACATAGACACAATACACAAATCGAGAAAGAAAAAGAATCGGTTGCGGCGGTGACGGAAAACACGGAAGATTGGCGACGGCCATTGATGAGCTACACACCAAACGGGAAAGCTACCGGACGATGGGTCGCTGGCCCATCGGATCGAAAAGAACTGCGTCCTACGCATTAATAAACAACACATTATACGGAAGGTCTTTTGATCGAATGTGGCTAAGGTGCCTAAGCGGGTCGAGGCCCGTGAAATTGTTAAAGAGGTGCATTCGGGACTGCGTGGCGCTCACCGGTCGGGTCCAAGATGAAAATGAAAATTAAAAGACTAGGGTACTACGGCCCTCGATGATGACCGACTGCATGAAAATCGCCGAAGGCTGTCATCAATGCCGAGTGCACGGGTGGTTCTACACCGACCTCCGAATGTCTTGCACCGACAATTGCGTCGTGGCCATTTGAATGTTGGGGCACGGATATAGTGGGTCCGATAGAACCACCATCTTGAAAAGGACATCGCTTCATTCTTGCGGCTACAGATTACTTTTCCGAGTGGGCGAAGCGGTTCCACTTAGAGAAGTGAAAGCACACCACGTGCTTACGGTTTTCGAGAACCAAGTTGTCTACCGTTTCGGAGTGCCGCGCGGGATCATCTCGGATAATGGGTCGGCATTCGAAGCACACAAATCAACAATTTTGTCGGGAGACACGGAATCGGCGGCGATACTCGACAATTTACTACCCGAAGCAAACGGTCTCGGCGAGGCTTTTAATAAAACTCTCGTTCAAATCTTAAAGAAAACCATGGACGATAATAAGAGAAATTGGCACGAGAAATTGTTAGAAGCCTTATGGGCCTACGGACGACCTTCGAACTCCTACTCGAAGCTACACCTTACGCTGCGGGTGTATGGGTCCGAGCGAGTGTTACCTTTAGAGGTTCGGCTTCCTTCACTCGGAATTGCGGTTGCAAACAAGATCACGACGAAGAAAACGCCGGATTACGACTCGAAGAATTAGAAAGCTTGGAAGGGAAAAGACTTGCGGCGCAACGGAATTTAGAACTATACCAAGCTAAGATGGTTCGAAGCCCATGACAAGGCGGGTCGCGAGAACCTTGAAAGTTGGTGACTTAGTTCTCGTTCTCGAGACCTATTCTTGCACACCGCGAGATAGGAGGAAAATTTGAACCCACTTGGGAAGGACCATTTGTGGTTGAAGCGGTATACTCGGGGAGGTTCCTACCGGTTAGTGAATTGCCGGGGAGAACGACATATGCTTCGATCGACGGACGATACTTGAAAAAGTATTACGCTACTGATGTTTCGAAGGAATGAATTCTTCATCCCTAAGAAACACGGGCGAAAGTAATTACTTATGATTGGGTCAGAACCCAAAAAATAATAAAATGTGCTAAGATAAATAAAATCATGATAATTAAGTTTTCCTTGTTTTCTTTTTCAAATCAAAATCTCTTCCCTCATCTTATCCTACTTCATTCATGTTAAATTTCAAAATATAAGAATAATAAAAAATGTATCTTTAATAAACATTTTCTTAATGTTCTTGTTCTTAGTACTGACCACGATCCTTTTCCTTGTCTTTTCGCGGGGAAATGTCGAACGGGCGGTTGGTCTTGAACTTTAAGAATGGCGTAAGCCTTGCACTCGATGAAAAGAGGGTGAAAGATGGAGCGATAATCGAGATTGACTCGGATTTCGCACCGGCGGGCCTACGATACGAGGAAAGTGAGTGGGTCCCGGTTAGCAGAAGAGCTGCCGGACGGACGGTGATGAAAGTGGGTGGCCCAAGCCACCAATCCGGCGGCAAGAAGAAAGGCAAATGCGAAGAAGACAAGAAAATGAAGTCCGTAATCACTACGGCGGAGGGCGGGCTTGTCGGCGCCGCACCGCGAGAGATTCGAAGTGCGGAGAGCTACTCTCGCGGCCACGCAACGAAGAAATAAGAATCGCCGTATCAGTAAAATGTTAACAAAACTAGGCTGCGGACCGGCGCGACGAGACAATTGCTAATGCCGGCACTCACATTTCAAGGACACCGGTTCACCGGGAACACTGAAGAAAGGAGGCCGGCTCCTAGAATAACGAAAGAACCGGGGAAATCTCCGGAAGATCGGAAGAAAGAAGGCTACCACGCCACCGGATAGAACCACCGGCGGTGCATGACCTTGTTGCGAAGCAACCCGGGGGATGTCCGACGGGCATCATCCACGAGGAGCCGAGGTATGCGGGGGAACGTGAAGGGATTGAACCATATATCCCACAATATGTCACAAGGCCTCGCCATACGCGGATCATTCGGAATACGAGCTGGAGAGGATGCAAAATGTTGAAAAGAAAACTTTCGAATACTTCGAGAGAATTAAAGGAAGAAGAATCAACATACTAGAAGGCCTCGAGCTACATACGAGCGTATTCTCGGAGTATGAACAACGGCAAATCGTGGATTGTATCCGGGATGCGAAGAGAATGGGCCGAGCGAGGCCGCTGAGGAAAACACATACTCGGAACCCCGGAGATGGATGCCGGGGAAAGGAAGAATCACGATACAATGCGGATCTTGCTACTGACTTTCTTTGAAGACGGAAGGGAAACCCACCGGGGATACTCAGTCATGGGCAAGTAGATCCGATGCCATTAGTCATCGAGAGAATGGTAAAAAGATTGATAACATGGAGAGTGCTGCCAGACAGTTGCATGCCAATGGTTGCATTATCAACATCTACAAACGGGGTGATGCATACCCCCACATATTGATCACCACGACTTCGTCGGACCTTTACGCACGGTCTCTTTCTGAATGAGTGTAACATCATGTTCGGATCGACCTCCGGATAGCGAGGCCCGGGTGAGTTCGAGGGCCGGTAAAGATGCCGCTACCGGTGGGTTCCGTCATGATGCTTGCGAGGTAACGGAGCGGATATCGCAAAGCATTGCATACCGGGAGTGCCGGTGGAGCGAATCTCGGTTACTTTCGGGAGGATGGACGACGACAAGATACCTTACCATTTCCGGCCAGACCCGGAGCTAGAGAACCTCCGGCCTTACGAGTGCATGAGTTACATGGGAAATATCACACCTCCGACGTACATCCGGTCGGCATCCTTGCCGAGGATGGCTTGGAAGGTGATGTTATTGACCATGTACCTCCTATTCGGACATGGATTTTTGACGGATGCTTCTTTGGATGGATCAACAAGATCATACACGATCCGTTTTGAGTCTACATGGATTGTATGAAATGTATTCCGAGATCGAGTTGTACGACGTATTTTCAACATGATTGGAATGAAAGTGACCATGTCACGTTTTTGGCCTTCACCTCTTTTGTGCAAATTGATTGGGAAACGCCATTAAAGTTAAATGAACTTCGAACAAAGAACAGAAAAGAAAAAAAAAGAGAATAAAAGAAAACTTTCTAAAAAAAAAATCTGAAAAATGACAAATACCAAATTCACATGAACGTTAAATAAACGATAAAATAAAATAAATCATTAAAAGATAAACGAAATCAACACAAATCTCAAATTCCATCCTTCGAACTTTGAATCAAATTCAAATTTCAATCTTTACAAATTCCAAATCAAATCCTCAATCAAATTTCAAATCCACTCTCGATCAAATTTCAAATTTGATCTTTTCAAATCTCAAATCAAATTCTCGATCAAATTTCAAATCCAATCTCGATCGAGTTTCAAATTTGATCTTCCAAATTCAAATCGAATCTTAAATCAAATTTCGATCGAGTTCAAACTCATCCTTCCAAATTTCCAAATTCAATCTTTCCGGATTCAAATCAGTCTCGATCAAATTCAAATTCAATTTCTTCCGGATCTCGAATCAAATATACATCAAAATCAAACTTTTGGGTCGAGGATTTTACATCCAAGGCTTGCTTTGCTTTAGGATTCTTTTCTATTGCCTTTGAAATACATCGAAATCAAACTTTTGGGTCGAGGATTTTACATCCAAGACTTGCCTTGCTTTAGGATTCTTTCCTATTGCCTTTGAAATACATCAAATTCGAACTTTTGGGTCGAGGATTTTACATCCAAAGCTGCCTTGCTTTAGGATTCTTTCCTATTGCCTTTGAAATACATCGAATCGAACTTTTGGGTCGAGGATTTTACATCAAGGCTGCCTTTGCTTAGGATTCTTTCCTATTGCCTTTGAAATACATCAAATTCGAACTTTTGGGTCGAGGATTTTACATCCAGGCTACCTTTGCTAGGATCCTTTCCTATTGCCTTTGAAATACATCAAATCGAACTTTTGGGTCGAGATTTTACATCGAAGGCTTGCCTTTAGGATCCTTTTCTGTTGCCTTTGAAATACATCAAATTGAATCAAACTTTTGGGTCGAGGATTTTACATCAGACACTTGCCTTTTTAGGATTCTTTTCTGTTACCTTTGAAATACATCGAATTGAACTTTTGGGTCGAGGATTTTACATCCAGTACCTTTGCTAGGATTCTTTCTGTTGCCTTTGAAATACATCGAATCAAACTTTTGGGTCGAGGATTTTACATCCAAGGCTACCTTGCTTTAGGATTCTTTTCCTATTGCCTTTGAAATACATCAAATTCGAACTTTTGGGTCGAGGATTTTACATCAGATGCCTTTGCTTTAGGATTCTTTCTGTTGCCTTTGAAGTACATCAAATCGAACTTTTGGGTCGAGGATTTTACATCAGCACATGTACTTCTAGGATTCTTTCCTATTGCCTTTGAAGTACATCAAATTGACCTTTTGGGTCGAGGATTTTACATCCAAGGACTTGCCTGTAGGATCCTTTTTCTATTGCCTTGAAATACGTCGAAATCGAACTTTTGGGTCGAGGATTTTACATCCAAGACTGCCTTCTTTAGGATTCTTTTCTATTGCCTTTGAAATACATCGAGTTCAAATCAAACTTTTGGGTCGAGGATTTTACGTCAAAGAGCCCTTGCTTGCTTTAGGATTCTTTCCTATTGCCTTTGAAATACATCAAATTCGAACTTTTGGGTCGAGGATTTTACATCCAAGGCTACCTTTGCTTTAGGATTCTTTCCTATTACACTGAAATACATCAAATCAAACTTTTGGGTCGAGGATTTTACATCAGACTGCCTTCTTTAGGATTCTTTTCTGTTGCCTTTGAAATACATCAAATTCGAACTTTTGGGTCGAGGATTTTACATCCGAAGACTTGCTTTGCTTTAGGATTCTTTCTGTTACCTTTGAAATACATCAAATTCGAACCTTTTGGGTCGAGGATTTTACATCCAAGACTGCCTTTGCTTTAGGATTCTCTTCTGTTGCCTTTGAAATACATCAAATTCAACCTTTTGGGTCGAGGATTTTACATCCAAGGCTACCTTTGCTAGGATTCTTCTCTATTGCCTTTGAAATACATCAAATTCAAACCTTTTGGGTCGAGGATTTTACATCCAAGACGCCTTGCTTTAGGATTCTTCCCTGTTGCCTTGAAATACATCAAATTCAAACTTTTGGGTCGAGGATTTACATCCAAGACTTGCCTTTTAGGATTCTTTCCTATTGCCTTTGAAATACATCAAATTCAAAACTTTTGGGTCGAGGATTTTACATCCAAGGCTACTTGCTTTAGGATTCTTCTTCTGTTGCTTTGAAATACATCAAATTCAAACTTTTGGGTCGAGGATTTTACATCCAAGACTTGCTTGCTTTAGGATCCTTTCCTATTGCCTTTGAAATACATCAAAATTCAAACTTTTGGGTCGAGGATTTTACATCCAAGACTGCCTTTGCTAGGATTCTCTTCCTATTGCCTTTGAAATACATCAAAATTCAAACTTTTGGGTCGAGGATTTTACATCCAAGCTGCCATTGCTTAGGATTCTCTTCTATTGCCTTTGAAATACATCAAAATTCAAATTTTTGAGTCGAGGATTTTACATCCAAGGCTGCTCTGCTTTAGGATTCTCTTCCTATTGCACTGAAATACATCAAAATTCAACTTTTGGGTCGAGGATTTTACATCCAAGACTGCATTGCTTTAGGATCTTTTCCCTATCGCAATGAAATACATCAAATCGAAATCAAACTCTTGAGGTTAAGGATTTTACATCCAACACCACTTTGCTACGAGATATCTTCTCGTTGCAACGGTTCAATCTAATCAATTCAATTTTCTTTCGAGGTTGGAGATGTTACATCTAAAACCTCGAAATCCTAATTTTCATTTCGAATCGAATCCCTCAAATTAATTTTGACAAACTTCGATCTAAATTGAAACTCCAAACTAAAATTTAAACTCACACATCAAAACATAAATTGAAACAAAATAAAATCTAAATCGAAATTCCCTCGAGATCATGTGATTTGGGATTTACCTCCTTTTCCTTTCCCCGGCGAGAGTTCGAGAATCTCCGGTTCCGGAGATATACTCGACACTCCCAGCGGAAACTCTTCACTTCGTCCTAAGTTCGTCACTTGGACATACGTGTTGGTTTTGTTGATCGCTTCGGTCAACACCGATACGCGCGGTGTGTTCCGTCGGCTCACCACACCTATTGGGGGTCCATTTGTTGACCTCATTTTTGATGAGGTCTTCCCTTCTTCTTTTTAGTGCTTAGGATCTAGCCTTAGGCTTTTCCTTTGACTATCTTAGAGGACTAGAATTGGGACCCGCCTTTTAGAAATTCAAACCACTTCTAAACTCCCTGCAAACTCCATGAAACTTGACTATAGACCCCTAATCACCTAGAGGGTTGAAATCGAAATGTGGAAGTTTAAAGGATGAGTTCTATAGGACTCTTTGGCCTTAGGAGCTACCTGCAGGTGGTACTGAGTGCGAGTGAAGGGGCGACTTACACACACATTACACTTATACACTACACTTACACACTACATTTCCACACACTTCCTAAAACCACACCCATACCCAGCTTGACCTCCTGACTCATGTAGGTGATTCACATGGATGGTCCTTAACCCCTAAGCCACTTGGCTAAGAGGGTTAGGAACAACATAATGAATGCCTCGAATGAGTCCTTTCATGGCTCATATGGGCTTGAAATGGCTTCATGGCTCAACCAAAATGATTTCACCCCACCCAAATTCACCCAATCTTCAATTTCCCAAATTTTCAATTTTTGACCCCGGGACCCTACACCTACTAAACCTACCAAAACCCTCGAAATTACCCAAATTTTTGCAAAATTTTCAAATTACCTAAAATTCTTCAAAATTATTCCCAAACATTTCTACACCACTCAAATTGACCATCTATATCCAAAAATACCAAAAATTCCAAGAAAACCTCCCGATACCCTCCAAATACCCAAAATACCCTTCTTGGCCTAAAAATCCAAAAATTCAGAAAATTCCCAGAAAATTCCAGAAAATCCCAAATATTCCCAATTTCATTTTGTCCAACTACACCATGGGCCAATTTTGTCAATTTACCCTACTTTTGTCAAAACCCCCAAATTGACTGCATTTTAACCCAAAGTGGACCCAATGTCAAACCAAACATACCCAATTGACCCCAATTTTGGTCCAATTCAATTCTAAACTTCAATTCAACATTCCCGATACCAATTTAGACCAAATCCAAGTCCAATTTGATTGACATTTGGATCGATTTCACTTTGGGCCTTAAAGCCCGAATTTGGACCCATGACCCAAACTCAGCCCAAACTAACCCAATTCAACTCCAATTAACCCCAAATCTTTTCTAAACCTTCCTTAACATCCTCATAAACAAAACACTAACATGATTTGCCCAAGATTTTGACCCAAACCCCACTCAAATTCAACCCAAAATCAAAAAGCCCAATTTTGACCTAAACCCAGAATCTAACCCAAATAGGCCCAAACCTCAAAATTAAAACCCAACCAAAGCCAAAACCTCTTTGAAACACTCCCATAAACATTTCTTAATATTTATTTTACATCAATTTCAACCCTAGCCCAACATTGGCCCAAGTTAGCCCAATTTGACCTACATTGGCTCATTCACCAAAAGAATTCAAATCCAACCCAATTCAAGTCCAAACTAGCCCAAATTTGCTTCAAGTCACTCATGACACATCCATGAGCTAAACCCAATAATTATTTGGCCCAACCTCTTTACAAAATTTCATCCCAAAATCCATTTTAAAATTCAAGAGCCCACTTTCCTAATCCATCTTAAAAGCCCATCTAAAACCCTTTCAAAAAAGCCCAAAATTCTTCCAAGGCCCATATGACATTTCCCCTCATCATACTTTCAATTAAAATCATCCCTAAGTCCTAAATTCATCATCAAATAATTCCAAATCAAGCCTCATGCCAAATCGCCCCTAAATACCAAAATTTTCCTTAAATCCATTTCCATGAAATTGACTTTACTTTTCCCAAGCCAAATGGAGCCATGGAGCCATGCATAAGCCATATGCAAGCCATGAGAGCCTCTTTACATGTCACCATGCCATTTTGGACAAAAGGAGGAGGCTCTTTCCTTAATTCCTAAAGGTGATTAACCACTTCCATGTTTCCACTAAACCATGCTTAAGCTTTAATTGTGCTTGGATGGTGACTTGACCCTCTCGATTATGCTTGAGCCAAATCACTTTTCCCTCAGCCAAAACCAGGCCTTGGGTGGTGCACCTAGCCCAAATGGGTGGGTTGACCCATTTAGGTTCAAATCTAGCCATGCCCCATTCCACTTTGGATCAAAGCCTTTACACATGTCCATGGCTAATTGATTGCACAAACCTCCGACCACGACCCACGACCTTGAGGGTGACCCATGCATGGCCGGCCGGCCACCGGGCCATCGGAAAACACCATGGCCGAAAGTTCACATGTGAGCCGACATTGAAATTCTCACTTGGCGAGGCGCCCATCCCTAGTGGTCACCATGGCTGATCTTCTCCTCACCGGAGCAGTGATCCCGAGCCCTAACTCCCCACAGGAGGCCTTCCACCCTCTCCTATTTAAACCCCTCACCCTCTCGGCCAAAGGGGAGCCGAAGCACAAACCTTGCCGAAACTGCGCAAAATTGTTCCAAACCCTTCACCATCCTTAGAGCGGTTGATCCCAGGTGTCGATTTGCCACTAATCCCCACCAACGAGCCCGATTTCTCGAGCGAAATTCCACCGAAAACCGGGACACTTTGCCACGGTGAGCCAATCCTCAAATTGACTGGTCCTACACCTTCATTGGACCAAGAGGAGAAGTTTCCCACCGAAAGCCCCATCTCCGGGCCACCCGGTTGCTCCGGCCTCCGAAGCTTTGTGATCGGGCTGTGGTCACTTTCATAGCTAGGCAATTCACCGGACCGGGAGACTTCATGCGGAGCTTGCTTGGGACCCAATCGAAGGTGCAACAACTCTCGGATTGAAGCCACACTTCTACGAGCTAAGGTATGAGTTAACTATTCATCCCGAGCTTCGGAGATTCTCCATTTCAAATGCCTTAGTTTCGATGCATGTTAGCCGTATAGATGTGTTCGTCTCTTGAGACGAATCCATAGAGCATAAGAACATGAAAATCCATTGAGAATCGAGTGAGATCTTAGGGATTTAGTGTGGACGGCTCTCGGGTGAGAACACTTGGGGACGATGAACGGATGCGCGTCCATTCGATACACGCGCGCACGGACGGCCGGGATTGCGTCGGACCGGGAGACGGTACGAGAACCGCGGGGCCGGGCTGGCGACTCGGATGGCGGCGTCGAATGGGAGCGCGACACGCGGCGTTCGGAGGCTGCCGAGGTTGACGCGGCGCCGCGTGGATAAATAGAAAATTAGGGTATTTTCTTATTTATTTAATTCCCTAAACTTCAAAAATCCATATCTTTGTGTAGAAAAATCACAAAAATAAAATAAAAATACCCTCTTGCTCGGTGAATAGAGGAGAATAATGTGGAAAAGAAATCATTTAATTTAATTAAGTATTTTATTTTTTATGATTTATTTACTCTCTGCATACATTTAATTCTCCATGCATGTATACAATTCACCATGGCATGAGACCATAGGGCTTTTGAAGCCTGCGAACTTGGGAACATTCACTGAATTTTCCAAGGTCGGAGAGCCATCTCTATGAAAAGTTATTTATTTTTCAAATGCATGTTGCTGTTTTGAGTATTTTAATTCCAAAAATTAGCATGTTGTGAAATAAATTCTAGAAATATTTGGTGATGTTCCTTATGACCAGAGAACTACTAGGAAAAATAGGACTTGAGTTAATTCACTCAGATTAACCCTAATTGGCTTAAACACCTAAAATAGGTCTTTAATTAATTAGAGTTAACCAGGCATCAAATTGACTTGAAATCAATTCTCCACTGACCTTTAGGATCAGAGGAATCCACCATAAAAATTTGAAGTCAATTGGACTTGGTTAGCCCCACTAATTGGGTTGATTAAGCCACTTAGCCATTTTAAACTTTAAAAATTCATAACTTTTAAAATATTTTTTTAAAATTCACCAAATTGGTTTTGAAGCCTCTCTGATATCAGGAGAACCCAAGAAAATTAAAATTTCAATTTTCTAAAAAAGTTGATTTTTAATAATATTTTAATATTTTTAATAATTAAAAAATAATAAAAATCACAAAAATAATAAAATTCACCAAAATGTCACATTTTGAATTTTAATCACTTAGGAACAAATCCCACATTTTTCCTAGGTCTATTTAGTGAGATATTAAATTTTAAAGCCCTAGGGTAATTTTAAAATTAAAAAAATGTATTTTCTAGCATTTTCACTAAAATAATTATTATAAATCATAGAAAAATCAGAAAATTGCAAAATTTGTTTCTCTGGTTTCCTTAATATCAGAGAGATTTTTGAAAAATATAAAATCCATTTTTCAACATTTATCTTATTTTTAAATTAATTAACACTCCAAAACTCAAAATAATTATAATAAAAATAATATAATTCAAAAAATCACCAAAATTGGTCCAAGTGCTTCTCTGGTCATTAGGAATGTCCCCTAATTTTCTTAAGGACAGAAACTTTTCCCTTGGTCATGTTATCAAATTTTCCTTGAAAATCTCTATTTTTCACCAAAAATAATTATATAAATAAATTAAATACAGAAAAATCACATTTTCTCCTCTCATGTCTTTATTGACATATGAGTAAAGTCACATAAAAATTTCAAGTTCATTTAAGTTCAATTTAGTGAGTTATGAAATTATTAAGCTTAAAGGGTAAAATGGTAATTAAAATCTTTAATCCTTAATTAAAACTTTAGGTTCAATAAAAAATCAACAAGTAAAATATTTGATCCTAATCTGATTTGGATGATTGAAATTTAAATAATTAAAGGGTAGAAACCCATTAAATAATTTTAAAATGATCAAACTTTAATTAAATAATAGATTAAATTTGGAAGAATAATAAAATTGGAATTATTAAAATAAGGGATCTTTATTAGGAAGAGATTTATTCTTTAATTTAAAAAATCCCTAAATTAATTATATCAACTAATACTCAATTTTTAATTAAAATGATAACTCAAATTTAAAATATTAAAAGACTTAATTTCAATTAAAATTAAAAATAAAGTAAATTAAAGATAAATTAAATTAAGATTAAATTTAAAAATTAAATTAAATTAAATTTAATAATTAAATTAAATTAAATTAAACAATTAAATTAAGTTAATTAAAATTAAATTAAATTAAATAATTAAATTAAATTAAATAATTAAACAATTAAATTAAATTAATTAAAATTAAATTAAATTAAATCAAACAATTAAATTAAATTAAATTAAAATTAAATTAAATTAAATTAAACAATTAAATTAAATTAAATTAAATAATTAAAATTAAATTAAATTAAATTAAATAATTAAATTAAAGTTAAATCAAATCAAATTAATTAAACACCAAGTCAAATTAAATTGAATTATGTTAAACTAAATTAAAACTCAATTAAATTAAGTTAAATTAAATATAACATCACCTAAGATATAAAAGAAATTAAATATAAAACAACTTGAACACTATTCCAAATTTAAACCCTTTAAATTAAATCAAATCACTTGAATACTAATTTACCCTTGAAAGCTTTGATTATTATAACTCCTAAATAGAACATCAAGTGAAATGTTATCTCACTCATAGGATATTCGAATGTCTCAGTTCATCTGAGCGAGTTAACAAGACTTGAAAACCTCGGACGATCGATTCATTTATATAATTAAATTCATTTGGACTTAAAACAATCACTAGAAATATTGAAAAGATGTTTAAGATCCTTCTTAAGCACTTTCTCGATATGATAGGATATTTATAAGAACAATTGAATTTGATTATTCTTTGATGAAGAAAATCGTCCTTAAACCAAAACACAAAGAACCTAGACGTCATAGGAAATGACTAGCTATAGGATTAGGAATTTGGTAGAAAACCATAACCTTTCCCTTAGCTTTACCTAGGAACTTGCTTAAACATTCTAATTGTGTTTTAAGTGCAGCTTGGGATGACGGGAAGACCCTCAGGGTACGCTTTTATTTTATTGCGATTTACTTTCTTGCAATTTACATTATTACAATTTACTTTATTGCATATTGCGTTTATTTTTCTTGCATGATAAAACAACTGTTGCATGAAAACTCACACCTTTAGGATAGCCCTAAAGCTGAAACCAAAATTAAATTAAAAGTCATTGCAAGATAAAATTCACCGCTACGACATTTCAAAATATAAAACAACTCGAAATTTAATCACAAACGAACACAAAACTACAATTGCAACTAAACTAAAACGTCTGTTGGATGATCGGGAATACCTCGGATGATGTAACCTACGTGTTGCTAACGGGATTTCCCACGGTCTAAATGAAAGTGTGGAACTCATTCGGTTGAGTTTAGCAAATTCATACGGACTAAGTGAATCCGATAAAAATAACGATGCGGAAGGATGGAACCGTGGGATCTTAACAGGTGTCGTTATAATCAACTTTAAGATTTGTTTTAATTAAAACACAAAAAACACTTGGAAATTAAGATTTTCTCTAAACCAAAACACTTCTCTCATCCCACTGATTTATGATTTCTAAAACTAAACCTCTGCAACAACGAGGAGCTCGGAGCATGGTGGGCGGCATGACCATCGTCATCGGCAAAACTCGAGTCTACTTCGAGCAAAACTTTCCTAGAATTAAAACAACCAAGCCATAGGACTTCGAGGTAGCTTGCACTAGTGCAACATAAATCCTCGACTCTTCGTTAGGCATTTGCATTGCAAATTAAGCCTCTAACCGGTCTTAGGATTCCGAGGTAGTCGTCCGATACGACAATAAACCCTCACATCTTCTAGAGCTATTTGTTTGATTTTATCATACAAATATAAGCCCTAATTAATTGAAATTGGCAAGATTGAAATATCAAATAAACATTAGGACTTTCCTAAATTCAAGACAAACAATAGGATAGTCGGGAAATTATCGAAGTTCACTTCGAATCGGTGATTTCTCCTACCTCTCTTCCTTTGGATTCACAAAACAAAATGTTCCAAAATTTGATCCATTCCACTATTGAAATTCAAAATTCAATCTTTGAAAACCTTAAACTTTGAAATTCTTGAGAGCGGAATCATTGATTATTATCGAGAGTTTTCTTAGGTGATTCCGTCACTTAAGATGTAATTAACTATAGGGGCTTGCCCTTATAGGGAATTTTAAAGAACCCGAGTAATATAAACCTCGTTTAATGTTTTCATATTAAGCGGGGAAACTTGTCGGCTTATAAAATTGGTTCGCGGACCAAACGGATGTCACTAATCTTCTAGTTTATTTAATCAAGCCCCACCATCAAGCGGTGTGTCTATCCTTAGGGATAGATACACGGTTTGTGGTGCGGTGCTCGTTTATATAAACTATTTGGGATGTGAGGTCGGTTTAATCTCATATCTTAAAACCTTGAAGTTTAAAAATTATTTTCAAAATCAAATACTACTTTTCAAATTATTTATTTTAATTAAATTAAAAATTCGCCGACAGATTTCTGTTAGGCGACCCCTCTTCAAAATAAAACACGACCTAAAAATATGCCGACACGGGTCGATCGGAACAATAGGCTTCGTCGAGATAACATTGACGGAACCTCCCTTTTGGGGTTCCTTCATGTATTCCTTTGAGATCGTTATGTTCCCTTTCTGAAGATTATCTTCCAGCCAGTTCTTGAAAGTGAAGCAGTCTTTAATTTTATGTCCGAGCATCTTGTGGTAGGGACAGTAGCTTGGATGATCCTTCTTATCGACTTCCTTGACTTCCTGGGCTCTAGCAACTGAAAGTCGGGCGTCTTCATCAAACTGCGAGACATCTTAGCCACTGCCTCAGTCTTGAAGGGTTACTCTTTGTTCAAAAGTTCCTTCAGGGGACGGAGCGGACGAGGCGGCGGCTGATTGTACCGCGGCGACTGATAACTCGGTCGAGGCTGAAAACTCTGCTGAGGCTGATAATTCTGCTGAGGGTGTGTCGACATATTTTTAGGTTATGTGTTGTATTTTAAAAAGGGGATCGCCTACAAAAATTGTAGGCGAATTTTTAGATTTTAATTTTAATTTAAATGTACATAATTTAGAAAGTAGCATTTTATTTTGAAAATAATTTTAAGTTTGAAAATTTTAAGATATGAAATTAAACCGATCTCACATCCCAAATAGTTTATATAAACGAGCACCGCATCATAAGCCGTGTATCTATCCCGAAGAATAGACACACGCTCGATGATGGGGCTCGATTAAATAAACTAGAAGATTTGTGACATCCGTTTGGTCTGCGAACCAACTTTATAAGCCGACAAGTTCCCCTGCTTAATATAAATGAATTAAGCAGGGTTTATATTACTTGGGTTCTTAAAGTTCCCTATAAGGGCAAGCCCCTATAGTTAATTACATCTTAAATGACGGGAATCATTTAAGAAAACACTCGATAATAATCAGTGGTTTTGCTCTCAAGAATTTCAAAGTTTAAGGTTTTCAAAGGATTGAGTTTTGGAAATTTCAATAGGGATTAGCTCAAATTAGGAAAAGTTTATTTTGAGAATCCAAAGGAAGAGAAGTAGAAGAAGATGAGGATCCAAGAGGAATCTTGGCAACTTCCCAAACTATCATATTGTTTGGCTTCATTTTGAGAGAATTATTCAATGTTTCCATCCTGCCAATTTTAATTAATTAGGACTTATGTTTGTATGACATTATCACACAAATAGCCTCGAAGATGTGAGTGTTTATGTCGTATCAAACGACTACCTCGGAGTCCTAAGACCGGTTAGGGCTTAATTTACATAACATAATCATGCAAATGCCTAACGAAGAGTTGAGGATTTATGTCGTACTAGGTAAATTACCTCGAAGTCCTATGGCTTGGCTATTTAATTCTAAGAAAGTTTTGCTGAAGTAGACCCGAGTTTTGCTGACGACGATGGCCGTGCTGCCCACTATGCTCCAAGCTCCTTGTTATTGCAGAGGTTTAGTTTTAGAAGTCATAAATCAGGAGATGAGAGAAGTGTTTTGGTTTAGAGAAAATCTTAAAATCTAAGTGTTTTTTAATATTTTAATTAAAACAAATCTTAAAGTTGTTTAAACAGAACCGATTAAGATCCCACGGTTCCGTCATCCCGGCACCGTTATTTTCATCGAATTCACTTAATCCAGATGAATTTGCTAAACTTAACTGAATGAGTTCCACACTTTCATTTAGACAATGGGAAATCCAGTTAGCAACATGTGGGTTACATCATCCGAGGTATTCCCGATCATTCAACGAGACGTTTTAATTTTAGTTGTAATTGCAGTTTTGTTGTTCTGTTTGTGATTAAATTTTGAGTTGTTTT
>JAKZJZ010001199.1:0-30272 GCA_022702705.1 Papilionanthe hookeriana x Papilionanthe teres
AAGATCCAAAGCCACTCAAGGGCGCACCAAGCCCAAATGGGCTGATCAATCGGTTTAGACTCAAAACTACCATGCCCCATTCTACTTCGATTCAACCACTTTACACATGGATTTGTCAATCAGCCTACACTAAACCCCGCCGACCCACCGACCAAGATGGTGACCACGTTGCTCGGCCGGCCGGCCACTGTGCCGCCGAAAACACCATGGCCGAGAGCTCACATGTGAGTCAACATTGAAATTCTCACTCGCCGAGCCGCCCCATAACTAGCGGTCACCATTGCTGTTCTTCTCCTCACTAGCAGGCAAACGATCCCAAGCCCTAACTCCCCCGGAGGCCCCCCGCCCAAATTTATTTAAACTCCACCCTCTCGGCCATAAAGGAAAGAGAGGCATAAACCTTGCCAAAACTCGCCAAAATTGTTCCAGCACCTCTCCTCCACCCTTAGAGCACTCGATCCCCAAAGGAAATCCCCCTCGTCATTTCTCCTCCGTAAGCTCAATTTCGCAGTCAAATTCCACCCAAAACCAGGACACTTCTCCACAAGGAGCCACCCCAAATCGATTGGCTCTACACCTTCACTCGCACCAAGGGAAGGTGTCCACCATCAAAAGCCCCATCTCCAAGCCACCCAGCTTGCTCCAGCCTCCAAGCTTTGTGAGCGGTTTGGTCGAAATCATATCCGTACAATTCACTGCATCAGAGACTTCATCTCGGAGCTCACCGGACCCAATCGAAGGTGCAACAGCCTTCCGATTGAAGCCACACTTTTCCGAGCCAAGGTACGAGCTAACCCTTCATCCCGAGCTTCCGGAGATTCTCCTTTCAAATGCTTTAGTTTCAATGCATGTTAAACATATAGCATGTGTTCGTCTATTCACGACGAATCCATAGCAGTATAAGAACATAAAAATCCATCGAGAATCGAGCGAGATCTTAGTGATTGATGCACTCGCTCCTGGGCGAGAACACTCGGGACGATGAACGGATGCCGTCCATTCAATACACGCGCGGACGGACGGCCGACGGATGGCTTGGTCCAGAGATGGTACGAGAACCGCGGGGCCCGGGTCAGCCGACTCGTGGGCGGCGTCGAATGCGGAGCGCGACACGCGCGTCTTCGGAGATGCCGAGGATGAGCCGGCGCTCGCGTGGATAAATAGAAAATTAGGGATTTTTTCTTATTTATTTAATTCCCTAAACTTCAAAAATTCATATCTCTCGTGTAGAGAAAATCAGAAAAATAAAATAAAAATACCCTCTCGTCGTTGAAGAGAGGAGAATAATGTGGAAAAGAAATCACTTAATTTCATCAAATATTTTATTTTTTATAATTTATTTACTCTCTCGCATCGTTTTAATTCTCCATGCATGCATACAATCCACCATGGTATGAGACCATGTGGCTTTGAAGCCTCGAATTGGGAACATTCCCCGAATTTTCCAAAGTCGAGGCCATCCCTATGAAGAGTTCTCGATTTTTCAAGTTCAAGTCACTGCTTTAATATTTTAATTCCAAGAATAAGATGTTGTGAAATAAATTCTAGGAAAATTCTGGTGATGTTCCTTGAGTGACCAGCAGGACCCTAGGAAAAACAGATTTCGGCTAATTCATTCAAAACAACCCTAATCTGGCTTAAACACCCAAAATAGTGCCTTTAATTAATTAGAGTTAACCAGGCATCAAATTGACTTGAAATCAATTCTCCACTGACCTTTAGGATCGAGGAATCCACCATAAAAATTCGAGGTCAATCGGACTCAGTTAGCCCCACTAATCGGGTCGATTAAGCCACTTAGCCATTTTAAACTTTAAAAATTCATAACTTTTAAAATACTTTTCAAAAATCCATCAAATTGGTTTTGAGCCTCTCCGATATCAGTGGAAACCTAAGAAAATTAAAATTTTAATTTTCCAAAAAGTTGATTTTTAATAATATTTTAATATTTTTAATAATTAAAAAATAATAAAAATCACAAAAATAATAAAATTCACCAAAATGTCACATTTTGAATTTTAATCACATAGAACAAATCCCATATTTTTCCTAGGTTTATTTAGTGAGATATTAAATTTTAAAGCTTTGAGGTAATTTTAAAATTAAAAAATGTATTTTCTAGCATTTTCACTAAAATAATTATAATAAATCATAGAAAAATCGAAAATTGCAAAATTTGATTCTCTGGTTTCTTGATATCAGAGAGATCTTTGAAAAATATAAAATCCATTTTTCAACATTTATTTTATTTTTAAATTAATTAACACTCCAAAACTTAAAATAATTATAATAAAAATAATATAATTCAAAAAATCACCAAAATTGGTCCAAGTGCTTCTCTCGGTCATTAGGAATGTCCCCTAATTTTCTTAAGGACTGAAACTTTCCCTTGGTCATGTTATTAAATTTTCCTTGAAATCTCTATTTTCCACCAAAAATAATTATATAAATAAATTAAATACGTAAAAATCACATTTTCTCCTCTCATGTCTTTATTGACATATGAGTGAAGTCACATAAAAATTTCAAGTTCATTCGAGTTCAATTTAGTGAGTTATGAAATTATTAAGCTTAAGGGGTAAAATGGTAATTAAACTTTTAACCCTTAATTAAAACTTTAGGTTTAATAAAAGAAAATCAACAAGTAAAATATTTGATCTTAATCTGATTTGATGATTGAAATTTAAATAATTAAAGGGTAGAAACTCATTAAACAATTTTTAAAATGATTAAACTTTAATTAAATAATAGATTAAATTTGGAAGAATAATAAAATTGAATTATTAAAATAAGGGATATTTATTAGGAAGAGATTTATTCTTTAATTTAAAAATCCCTAAACTAATTATATCATTAACACTTAACTCTTAATTAAAATGATAACTCAAATTTAAAATATTAAAAGACTTAATTAAATCATTAAACTCTTTTAAAATTTCAATTAAAATTATAAATTAAATTAAATTAAAATTAAATTAAATAATTAAATTAAATTAAATTAAACAATTAAATTAAATTAAATTAAATTAAATTAAATTAAATTAAATAATTAAATTAAATTAAATCAAATCAAATTAATTAAACATCAAATCAAATTAAATTAAATTAAATTAAATTAAAACTCAATTAAATTAAATTGAATTAAATATAACATCACCTAAGACATAAAAGAAATTAAATATAAAGCAACTTGAACACTATTCCAAATTTAAACCCTTTAACTTAAATCAAATCATTTGAATACTAATTTACCCTTGAAAGCTTCGATTATTATAACTCCTAAATGAAACATTAAATGAAGTGCTACTTCACTCATAGGATATTCAAATGTCTTAATTCACTCGGCAAGTTAACAAAACTCGAAAACCTCTGACGATCGATTCATTTATATAATTAAATTCATTTCGACTTAAAACAATCCTAGAAATATCGAAAAGATGTTTAAGATTCTTCTTAAGCACTTCCTCAATATGATAGATATTTATAAGAACAATCGATTTAATCGTTCTTCGATGAAGAAAATCGTCCTCAAACAAAAACACAAAGAACTTAGACGTCATAGGAGACGACTAGCCATAGGATTGGGAATTTGCAGTAAAACCATAACCTTTCCCTTAACTTTTACCTAGAACTTGCTTAAATATTCTAATCGTGTTTTAAGTGCAATTGATGACTGGAAGACCCTCCGTGCACGCTTTTATTTTATCACAATTTATTTTATTGTAATTTACTTTATCGCAATTTATTTTATCGCAATTTATTTTATCGCAATTTACTTTATCAGCAATTTACTTTCTCGCAATTTACTTTATCGCAAATGCACTTTACTTTTCTCGTATGATAAAACAATCGTTGTATTGAAAACCCACACCTTTAGATAGATTCCTAAAACCGAAACAAAACTAAGTTAAAAGTTATCGCAAGATAAAATTCACCGCCACAACATTTCAAAATATAAAACAACTCAAAATTTAATCACAAACGTAACACAAAACTACAATTACAACTAAATTAAAACGTCCCGTCGGATGATCGGGAATACTTCTGATGATGTAACCTACGTGTTGCTAACGGATTTCCCACGGCCTAAATGAAAGTGTGGAACTCATTCAACTGAATTTAGCAAATTCATCCGGACTAAGTGAATCCGATAAAAATAATGATGCCGGAAGGATGGAACCGCTGGATCTTAACCGTGTCGTTATAATCAACTTTAAGATTTGTTTTAATTAAAAATACAAAAACACTTGAAATTAAGACTTCTCTAAACCAAAACACTTTTCTCATCCCCCGATTTATGACTTCTAAAACTAAACCTCTCGCAACAACAAGGAGCTCTGGAGCATGTGGGCAAGACGACCATCGTCATCGCAGAAACTCCGAGGCTACTTCAAAGAAAACCTTCTTAGAATTAAACAACAAAGCCATAGTGACTTCGAGGTAGTCTCGCCTAAGGCAACATAAATCCTCAACTCTTCGTTATGCACTCGTATCGCAAATTAAGCCCTAACCTGCCTTAGATTCCGAGGTAGTCGTCCGATACGACATAAACCCTCATATCTTCTAGTGCTATTTGCTTGATTCTATCATACAAATATAAGCCCTAATTAATTAAAATCGGCAAGATCGAAATACTAAATAAATATTATGACTTTCCTAAACTCAAGCCAAATGATAGATAGTCGGAAGTTACCGAAGTTCACTTCGAATCCGTAATTTCTCCTACTTTTCTTCCTTTCGGATTCATAAAACAAAATGTTCCAAACTCGATCCATTCCCTATCGAAATTCCAAAATTCAACCTCGAAAACTTAAACTTTCAAATTCTCGAGAGCATACACTATCGATTATTATCGAGAGTTTTCTAGGTGATTCCCGTCACTTAAGATGTAATTAACTATGGGGCTCGCCCTTATAAGGAATTTTAAAGAACCTGCAGTAATATAAACCCCGTTTGATACTTTCATATTAAGCTATGGAATTTGTCGGCTTATAAAATTGGTTCGCAGACCAAACGGATGTCACAAAACTTCTAGCTTATTTGATCGAGCCCCACCATCAAGCAAAGGTGTCTATCCTTAGTGATGGATACACTGGCTTGTGGTGCGTGCTCGTTTATATAAACTATTCGGGATGCGAGATCGTTTAATCTCATATTTAAAAATTATTTTCGAAATTAAATACTACTTTCTAAATTATATATATATTTAAATTAAATTTAAAATTCGCCGACAACTTCTGTTAGGCGACCCCTTTTTAAAATATCACACAACCTAAAAATAATGCCGACAACTTCTGGCGACTCCGCTGGGGACAATTCCTCTCTCCATTCTAATCAAATAATTTCGTTTTCAAAAATTCAGAAGGCATCCATGTCCTTAATGGATCAAACTACCCTTCTTTTCCGTTGGAATACTATGTTCATTTCTACCTCGAACAAGTATAGCCAACATTCTCCCGGATTTAGGAGCCACTCGTTGTAGACACCCCTAAACAAGAGAGGTTCCGAGATCCTTTTACCTCATTTCCGAGGTGGGCGGACCCCAATAAAGTTAGCCAGAATGATCCTTCGAGTCGAGAAGTCTTGCTTAAGACTTTCTTTCCCTTTCCAACTCGAATCGGATTCCTTACCTTCTCTACACCTTCGAACATTCCGTTCGAATAAACAAACCCTCTAATAAGCGACCCTTTTAACAAATGATTCCTTCTTATAAATACATGAACAAGAATGAGTTCGACTTTTTCAATTCCTTTCTTTTCGTCTTAAAGAAAAGAAGCACAACTCGGGATCGACAAACCGAATCTACCCCGCAGAAATGGAAGCCCCGAAACCGATTTTCTCCTTCACCAACGGACGCGACTTCGCCGTCCATAAGGATGAGCCGCCCGACAATGCGGCCATCCACCTGGACAGGATTTCAAAACACGAACGTCAAGGTCACCGACGTCTCCCTCGCACCGACAAACAAGGTATCCTCAGCCGAGGAGCCACCGCTCGAGTTCAACCTTAGGTCGACCCAAGAGTTTCCTCCCCGCAAAGGGTCCCGACTGGGGAGGAGTACCGCCGTCCGCAGAGGACCGTTCTTACTACCCCCACTCGGTCTAGTCGTTTCCGCACCTACCCCGACTTCTCGCCAAATCAAAGGGGAAAGAAATCCGAACTATGGTAAACCCGTTACCGCGGAGGGTACGAATCTTCCCGTAAGACCTTCGTCTTCAAAATCGGGTCCAAGCTCAAGATTCCGTCGCCGACAAAGACCCAAAGAAGAAATAAACAAGTGATCGCCGTGGAAGCCGCAGCCACCGAGATCGCTCTTCCTGAGGAAATTCCGTAGCTGCCGAATATACACCGCTACCGTAATATACACCACCGCCCGACTACATACCACTTTTGGGAGGAAGCGTGTTCCATCCCCTCTCCGCCGCGAGGACGAGGAGAATGTTCGAAAGATCGTCGCCACATTACCACGTGCCCCGCATACTACAACGATACCGCAAGAAAAGAACTAGAACTACGCCGCTTCGCTCGACCGCAAACTTCGTAAGTGCCAAGAAAGAAGGAAAACCGCCCGTGCCTGAAATTCTACGAAGGATGTAGGCGGGTGCCAAATCCCGCCTCGGCCCCGAGTGAACCCGCCGTCATGATGAGAAGCCAAGCAAGAGAATGAAGGCTAGCCCGCCCGTCGTAGTATCGTGATCACGACTAGGGAGGATACCACCTTCCAAAGATTCGGCCACCAAACCATCCGGGTCCTAGACCTTCTCGCCGCGAAGGATGGTGCGGCGTCCCACTACGGGGCAAGCAGATCGAAACAAGCAACTCGAGAAAGAAAGTCTCGCCAGAGGCCGGAATCCGAAGAAAGTGCTACCGCGATGAAGGGGACTCGTGAAAAAGGACCCGGCAACCATCGTACGACAACCACAAAGATACACGTAAGCTCCGCTGAAGATGCCATGGAAAGCCGAGAACCGACATCCGACGGTCGCAAAAGAAAGAGAAAGAAAGTTCTGAGACGAGATCGACTCATCGGAATTCATGGACAACGAATATGCGAAATCAACATGGTCGAGACACGAGCTTCATCGCCTTCAAGGTGCTCCCCGCAACACGCAGAAGAGAGGAGCCGTAACCGATGAAGAGACAGCTGCGAAAAGGACGACACGATCGCTCAAACGGCGAAGAGGATGGAAGAGATGGCCGTAGCTCGGCCACTCTCCGCAGTCAGGCACAACCACATAGAGAGACACCCTCGAAGTCATTCACATCGTAGACGGAGGAAAGGAGATTACATCCGTCACATGGAGACTCGACCAACGAAAAGGATACAAAGACAAAGTATGATCCCCGAAAAGGATATCAAGAACTCTCAGAAGAACAGGGTGCGAGAAGCCTGATGACAATCGAAGAACGGACATCCATTCGGACGGCACCTTACCCAAGAATTCGACGCCGTCCAATACCCGAAAGGCTTCGTACCACCTCTCGTTTAAGACCTTCGACGGAACCGGAACCCCCGACGACATGTCGCACACTTTCGCGCCAACATGCCGCAATGCCGGGCGGAGCGATGGCGCTACTCTTCCGATGCACTCGCTAAGCAGCTCATCAGTAATCGCTCGACCGGTATGCATAGACCACTCCAACTGCTTCGCGAAGACATTCTCGTAGCTAGAGAGCCTCTCCTCATTAAGCGATTTGTTCGGAGTTTCAAGACCACATCACTATAGGTGATTTAGTGGTAGAGAAACAAAGGCCGAATGAAACTCTAGTGGATTACATACTTATTGAGAAATTTAAGCATGAAGTGCGAACCACAACCGCAAGAACAACATGCACGCAGCATCTCGCTTAAAAGCATTCACTAGCCCGACAAGACTTCTCCTCAAGGGATTCACTATTAAGACTTTGGAGAAGTTGTTAAGCAAGGCCGCGAAGCTTGCAAGAAGAGGCGAAGCAATTAAGCTTCGCCGACAAGACGGACAAGCGTAAGCCGGTGAAGACCTTCGAGAAGAAATCCGGATCGTCATAGATAGCTTCGACAAAGGCAAACAACCGATGCAAATACCACCGTAACGGCCGCAAGAACTACAACAAAATTACCAAGAACCCCGATCCAACCTATCGCCGTCTCCGCAAAGCATTGAACAACCGCCTCGTCCGCAACGTACATCGAGGGAGCTTCGAGCGCAGAATATCCGTTCAAAAATGAAGCAACATCGAAAGATGTTCCGTAGTTTAATGAAAACTCCGCATTTCCAGCCGCTGAGCCCAAAAGACCCGTAGGAAGTCAACAAGAAAGGTGATCCCAACTTTCGCCCCTACCACCTGGATGCTTCGGGCACAAGATGTAAGACCGCATTACCTTCAAAAGTCGTTCAACGACAACCTTCGAAAGGAAATATAACAATCCCGAAGGAGTACATGAAGGAACCCCGTAAAGGAGGTTCCGTCAATGTTATCTCAACCGATCCCGGTCATTCCGATAGATCCCTATGCAACCGACGATGGACGGACTACCGCCTCGACAAGGTCTTCGAAGAAGATTTTAGATAACATCCGAACCGCTTCGGCGTGCGAGCTTCAATTCGTAGTTCGAGACCCGTTAAGCCGGTACGTTACTCACTCGCGATAGAAGAACCACCTCGACAGAGACAATCGAAGAGAAGAAGAAATCGACGAAGAAGAGGGGACCGAGATTCCCAAGGCTGCACTCGTGGGCCGCTATCCTAGATAAGTCGTTTCCGATTCTGGGAGAAATCCTCTGAACCTCTCGATTTTGTATGATTATCTCGCTTCACTTCGTGGGATCATATAATGATAAGGGTGATGGCGTTGGCTACGCTGTTGACCGTTTCTAACGATTACGTAACTAGCGACAATCCGGGCGTCGATTTCGATACCAACAACAATTCTCAAATCATACAAGATCTCGACGATCAAAACGACGAAGAAGGCATCCATCAAGGAGGCTACGAGAGTTCAACAAGCAACGGATCTATCCGCGAGTTTCGAGGAGCCCGCTACGTATGATCTAGAGCCTTCAGCATTTGGAAGATAATCCGTAAGAGCCACCATTCCGATTCAGAGGAGACACCGACAAACTCAACACTGATTCGAAGAAATTACGAAGTCAACCTAAGAAGCGGAAAAGTTCTACCTCCAAGAATGGGTCCAAAAGACAAAGGAAAGGTGTGGTTGTTCAAGAAGAACCAACCCCAGCGGAAGAGATACCCGTTCGAGAAGAAGCCGAGACGCATGAGAACAAAGTGCGACTACAACGTGCTAGCCCATCTTAGGAAACTACCGGCCAAACCGAGCATTTACGATGCTCTCATCTTATCAAAGGAGATGAGAGAAGCTCGATCAAAGCCTTACTTGATCCGCAAATTCGCTAGCTCAAATGGCCTGGAGATTCCTTAGATGAGGCTCGCTCGTTAAAGGAACAGCCGAGGTGTTACCTTCACTGACAATGACCTACTACTGGGGATGCAGATCACAACCGACCGTTGTACATTTCGGCCACAATTGGGAAGTTTACGCTCCCGCAGTATTGGTGGATCCAGTGAGCATCAATCAATATAATGAGTCTTCGAACACTAAAGATACTGGGAAATTGATGCTCGCGAGCTCGAGGCCGACAAAATGTTATTAAGAGGATTCAACCGTAAAGGAGAAAGAGCCCTCGAGTCAATAACGCTACCGATGAAGACCGGTGATTTAGCAAAGACAACCGCAAAATTTCATATAATCGATTCGAAACGTCGTTCAATGCTCTACTCGGGCCGACTCATGGATACATGAAAACAAGATGGTACCATCATCTCTCGCATTAGTGCATCAAGTATTACGATGAGGGAACAATGGCATCAAAGGCGACTTGCAACCATTCTCCGTACATGAGATTGGAATCCATGAAGACGCAGCTTATTATGCACCGCCAAAGAAAACAATCTTCTCCGTAGATACCGTAACAAATGAAGCAAAGAAAGTTCAGGACAACGAAGAACTCCGAAGTTCTAGTCCAACAGCCACTCACCACTCCCTTCCGGCGAGATGGTGAAGGTTTCTCCACAACTCGCATCCGAGGTCGAGGCCGGGGACGAGGCCGTGGTAGTAGACACTATGACAACCGGATGTGAGGAAACCACCATCAATGTCGATTGGAATGATAGGCTTCGAAGAAGAAAAAGAAATCAAGCAAGAAGCAAGCAACAATAAGTCGAAAGAAGCCGCAATTCAAGATCTCCCTCGAAGATGAAAAGAATGAAGAATATAAATCGATGTACGAGAAGATTAACCACTACGTACATACTATGACCCTAACCCCGATCCATTCTAATAAGATCGAGGGTATGGTGGTCAAAGAGGTACGTAAAGACGGTGCAAGGCCAATCAAATTCTACCGCGGTGCTTCTTCCTCCAAAATCGAAAATAATGTACAATTCGAAGATGTCACTTCATCGAATTAATGGAATTACCTTTTCGAGTGGTACTCTCCCCGTGTTCAAAATTTAATTCAACGTGGTTTCTTACCTCGACAATTGACAAAAGGCCAATCACAACATTTTGAAAATTATGGAATAACTCCGGTCGTCCTCCCAGTTCAAAGTATGGACTCGTGATTCGGCACGCAGGGTCGACTGACGATACCGAATTTTGCTTGGTTGTCACTTGCAAGTCCAATGAAAACCGCATGGAAACTACGACGAACTCGAAGATTTACAAATCGAGACGCTCCACCGAATTCGAAGAAGAAATCAAATCTACAATAGATGAGTTAACTGAAGTTAACTTAGGTACTAGCGAAGAGCCTGCACTCAACCTTTGTTAGCTCCTTACTCAACAAAGAAGACTCCGAAGAAATAATCAAATTATTAATGGAATTTAAAGACCGTTTTGCTTGGAACTACGATGAGATGCCTGTGATTAGCTCCGCAGGTCGCACCATAAGCTAGGAGTGGATCCTACTTCGTCCCAACTGTGCAAGGTCCCGAAGAATGCGTCTAGAAATCGAACAACAAGTCATAGACAAAGTTAAAAAGCTAATAGACGTTAAATTTGTCCGTGAAGAACAATACCCGACTTGGTTACCAATGTGGTGCTACGTAAAGAAGAATGGTCAAATCGAATTTCGTGTAGACTTCGCAGATTTAAACAAGGCATGTCCGAAGGATGAATTCCCTCTACCGATCCTGCAACTAATGATTGATATTGCTTCAACACATGAAATATTCTCGTTCATGGATGGATCTTCGAGATACAACCAGCATAAAAATGGCTCTGAAGATGAAAAGCTTACAAGCATTCGAACGCCGATCGGAGTATTTTGCTACTACGTTGATGCCATTCGGACCGAAGAACGCATGAGCAACCTACCAAAGAGCAATGACAAGAATTTTTGATGATCTCATCCACAATCAAGTCGAATGCTACGTGGACGATGTCGTCATCAAAAGCAAAGTAAAGGAAAACCACCGTATGATTCGAGAATTGTTTTCGAACTATTAAGACAATTTAACCTTAAGATGAATCCCTTAAATGCGCCTTCGGCGTCACCTCCGGAAATTCTTAGATTCGTCGTCCGACATCGTGGAATTGAAATCGACCCGAAAAGATTAAAGCTATCTTAGAAATGCCGCCTCCCAAAACCTTAAAACAACTACGATCTTTTCAAGGGAAGCCGGCATATCTTCGACGCTTTATCTCAAACCCGTCAGTAGGTGTCACCTTTCTCGCACTAGTTAAAAAGGACGCCAAATTTATTCGGGAAGGGAAATGCCGAAGGCCTTCGAGGACATTAAACAATATTTAATGACACCTCCCGTCTTAGCAGCCTCCAGCCTCGTGTGCACCGTCGATACTTTACACCGCGGCTTCTGAACGATTCTCTCGAGCCCCGTTAACTTGTGTCAATGACGAGGGTAAAGAAAATGCTCTTTACTACTTAAGCCGTCATTTACTTCCGACGAAGTAAGGTATCCCGCAATCGAAAAACATTGTTCGTCCCCGATCTTCGCCGCTCAAAAGCTCGTGCACTACATGCTTTCTCACAAGGTCAACCCGATTTCGAAGTTTAATCCATTGCAATACTTCGATGACTCGTCCAACACTTTCCGGCGTACTTGCGCGATGGTCAATGATATTATCGCAATTCGATATAACTTTCGTGCCTCCGCGTGCCGTAAAGGGACAAGTCTTACAGATTCCTCGCAAAGACACCCTCTGTCGTCGAATCTCCTCTCAATGATGATTTGCCAGATGAACAAATAATGAACCTGAAGACCTTAATGATCGACGTTGGGAATTATATTTCGACTGAGCATCTTCAAGCACACAAAGACGAAGAATCGCAAGTGATAATGCCCGGTAAGGCAGGAATCCGGCTAATCTTTATAACACCGAGCTGGGGATGTTAAGATACTCCTACCACTTACCGTAACCGTGTACAAACAACGAAGCATAATACGAAGCCCTCATAACGGACCGGAATTAGCTATTCAAACGGGGATAACGACATCAACATCTACGGATTCACATGAATCATTCAGACAGATCGCTCGATCAATACAGAATTTTTAAACCAAGACTCGAACAATACTTCCAAGTATGCCATACAACTGTTGGAATCAGTATTCCAAATGTAACGATCTACAAAATTCCGTAAAAGAAAATGCTCTACAGATGCTTTAGCCTCGTCTCGCAAAAGAATTTGCCTGTTTGCAAGATGAATCAGATGAAGTGTCACTCACTGGACGTCGTGTCCTATCACAAATCGACATATACACAATACACAAATCGAAAAAGAAAAAGAATCGACATAGAAGCAGGATGTAAAAACACGTAAGATCGGGCGACATACTATCGATGATTACCCGCAAACAGAAAGCTACTGTGACGATAGGTCGCTAACCATCGTATCAAGAAAAGAACTCGTCCTACGCATTAATAAACAACACATTATACGAAGGTCTTTTCGATCAAATGTGGCTAAGGTGCCTAAGCGGGTCCGAGGCCCGCGAAATTGTTAAAGAGGTGCATTCAGGACTCCGTGGCGCTCACCGCACGGGTCCAAAGATGAAAATGAAAATTAAAAGACTAGGGTACTATCGGCCCTCGATGATGACCGACCGCATGAAAATCGCCAAGAGCCGGCCATCAATGCCAAGTGCACGGAGTGGTTCTACACCAACCTCCAAATGTGCTACACCCGACAATCGCGTCGCGGCCATTCGAATGTCGGGTACGATATAGCGGGTCCGATAGAACCACCATCTTCAAAAGGACATCGCTTCATTCTTGCGCTTACAGATCACTTTTCCAAGTGGCGTGCGCTCCACTTTAGAGAAGTGAAAGCACACCACGTGCTACGCTTTTCAAGAACCAAGTTGTCTACCGTTTCGAGTGCCGCGCAGATCATCTCGTATACACGGTCGCATCTCGAAGCACACAAATCAACAATTTTGTCGGAGACACGGAATCGACCGGCGATACTCGACAATTTACTACCCAAGAGCAAACGGTCTCGCCGAGGCTTTTAATAAAACTCTCGTTCAAATCTTAAAGAAAACCTCGGACGATAATAAGAGAAATTGGCACGAGAAATTGTTAGAAGCCTTATGGGCCTACCGGACAACCTTCGTAACTCCTACTCAAGCTACACCTTACGCCCGGTGTATGGGTCCGAGGCAAGTTGTTACCTTTAGAGGTTCGGCCTTCCTTCACTCGAATTGCAGCTTGCAAACAAGATCACGACGAAGAAAACGCCGATTACGACTCGAAGAATTAGAAAGCTCGAAGGGAAAAGACTTGCAACAAGCAACGTAATTTAGAACTATACCAAGCTAAGATGGTTCAAGCCCATGACAAACCGGTCCGCCCGAGAACCTTCAAAGTCGGTGACTTAGTTCTCGTTCTCAAGAGACCTATTCTCGCACACCGCAAGATGAGGAAAATTCGAACCCACTCGGGAAGGACCATTTCAGTGGTCGAAGCAAGATACTCGGAGGTTCCTACCAGCCTAGTGAATCGCCAGGGAGAACGACATATGCTTCCGATCAACGGACGATACTTGAAAAAGTATTACGCTACCCGATGTTTCGAAGGAATGAATTCTTCATCCCTAAGAAACACTGGGCGAAGTAATTACTTATGATCGGGTCCGAACCCAAAAAATAATAAAATGTGCTAAGATAAATAAAATCATGATAATTAAGTTTTCCTCGTTTTCTTTTTCAAATCAAAATCTCTTCCCTCATCTTATCCTACTTCATTCCCCGTTAAATTTCAAAATATAAGAATAATAAAAATGTATCTTTAATAAACATTTTCTTAATGTTCTTGTTCTTAAGACAACCCCCCGATCCTTTTCCTTGTCTTTTCATAGGAAATGTCGAATCCGGCTGTTGGTCTTGAACTTTAAGAATGGCGTAAGCCTCGCACTCGATGAAAAGAGGGTGAAAGATGGAGCGATAATCGAGATCGACTCGCATTTCGCACCGACAGAGCCTACAAGACGAGGAAAGTGACTCGGTCCCGCGAACCGAGAAGAACCGCCCTGGACGTACAAGGATGAAAGTGGGTGGCCCAAGCCACCAATCCAACAGAAGAAGAAGAGAAAGGCAAATACCGAAGAAGACAAGAAAATGAAGTCCGTAATCACTACAAGCAGAGGGCAGGTTTGCCACGCCGCACCCGCAGAGATTCAAGAAGTGCGGAGAGCTACTCTCACAACCACGCAACGAAGAAATAAGAATCGTGATCCGTAAAAGTTAACAAAACTAGCGCGCCACGACGAGACAACTGCTAATGCCAAGCACTCACATTTCAAGGACACCGGCTCACCAGAACTCGAAGAAAGGAGGCCAGCTCCTAGAATAACAGAAAGAACTGTGGAAATCTCCGAAGATCGAAGAAAGAAGGCTACCACGCCACCGGATAGAACCACCAAGAAGGCATGACCTTGTTACAGTAAGCAACCCCGGGGATGTCCCGACGTGCATCATCCCCGAGGAGCCGAGGTATGCAGGGGAACGTGAAGGGATTGAACCATATATCCCACAATATGTCACAAGGCCTCACCATCCGCAGATCATTCCGAATACGAGCCGGAGAGGATGCAAAATGTCGAAAAGAAAACTTTCGAATACTTCGAGAGAATTAAAGGAAGAAGAATCAACATACTAAGGCCTCGAGCTACATACCGACGTATTCTCGCAGTATGAACAACAAGAAATCGTGGATTGTATCCGGATCCGAAGAGAATGGGCCGAGCAAGCCGCCTCGAGGGAAAACACATACTCGAACCCCGGAGATGGATGCCGTGGAAAGGAAGAATCACAATACAATGCGGATGCCGCTACAACTTTGTCGAAGACAGAAGGGAAACCCACTGTGGATACTCCGTCATGGGCAAGTAGATCCGATGCCATTAGTCATCAAGAGAATGGTAAAAAGATTGATAACATGGAGGGTACCGCCAACAGATTGCATACCCAATAACCGCATTATCAACATCTACAAACAAGGTGACCGCATACCCCCACATATCGATCACCACGACTTCGTCGACCTTTCGCACAAGCCTCTTTCCCGAATGAGTGTAACATCATGTTCGGATCCGACCTCCGGATAGCAGGCCCGGTGAGTTCCGAGGGCCGCGAAAGATACCTTTACTCGTGGGTTCCGTCATGATACCGCAGGGTAACGGAGCGTATATCGCAAAGCATCGCATACCAGGAGTGCCAATGAAGCGAATCTCGCTACTTTCAGAGGATGGATGACAAGAAGATACCTTACCATTTCCAACCGCACCCGCAGCTGGAGAACCTCCGCCTTACGAGCCGCGAGTTACATGGGAGATATCACACCTCCAATGTACATCCATACGGCATCCCTCGCCAAGGATGGCTTGGAAGGTGATGTTATCGACCATGTACCCCACTATTCGTACATGGATTTTTCGACAGATGCTTCTTTCGATGAATCAACAAAGATCATACACAACTCGTTTCGAGTCTACATGGATTGTATGAAATGTATTCCGCATCGAGTCGTATGATGTATTTTCAACATGATCGGAATGAAAGCGACCATGTCACGTTTTTGGCCTTCACCTCTTTCGTGCAAATTGATCGGGAAACGCCATTAAAGTTAAATGAACTTCGAACAAAGAAATCGTAAAAGAAAAAAAAAGAGAATAAAAGAAAACTTTCTAAGAAGAAAAATCTGAAAAATGACAAATACCAAATTCACATGAACGTTAAATAAACGATAAAATAAAATAAATCATTAAAAGATAAACGAAATCAACACAAATCTCAAATTCCATCCTTTCAAATTTTCAATCAAATTTCAAATTCATCTTTCCAAATTCCAAATCAAATCTCAATCAAATTTCAAATCCACTTCGATCAAATTTCAAATTTGATCTTTCCAAATTCCAAGTCAAATTCTCAATCAAATTTCAAACCCAATCTCGATCAAGTTTCAAACTCGATCTTCCAAATTTCAAATCAAATCTTAAATCAAATTTCAATCGAGTTCAAACTCATCCTTCCAAATTTCCAAATTCAATCTTTCCAGGCTTCAAGTCTCAATCAAATTCAAATTCAATTTCTTCCAGATCTCGAATCAAATATCAATCAAATCAAAATTCAAACATTTTGGGTCGAGGATTTTACATCCAAGACTGCACTGCTTTAGGATTCTTTCCCTACTGCACTGAAATACATCAAGTTCAAACCTTTCGGGTCGAGGATTTTACATCCAAGACTACAGTGCTTTAGGATTCTTTCCCTATTGCACTGAAATACATCAAATTCAAACATTTTGGGTCGAGGATTTTACATCCAAGACTGCACTGCTTTAGGATTCTTTCCCTATTGCACTGAAATACATCAAATTCAAACATTTTCGGGTCGAGGATTTTACATCCAAGACCGCACCGCTTTAGGATCCTTTTCCTATCGCACCGAAATACATCAAAATCAAAACTTTTGGGTCGAGGATTTTACATCCAACACCGCACCGCTTTAGGATTCTTTCCCTATCGCACCGAAATACATCAAAATCAAAACTTTTCGGGTCGAGGATTTTACATCCAAGACCGCATCGCTTTAGGATTCTTTTCCTATCGCACCGAAATACATCAAAATCAAAACTTTCGTGTCGAGGATTTTACATCCAAGACCGCACCGCTTTAGATTCTTCCCTATCGCACCGAAATACATCAAATTCAAACCTTTTGGGTCGAGGATTTTACATCCAAGATCGCATCGCTTTAGGATTCTTCCCTATCGCACCGAAATACATCAAATCAAACTTTTGGGTCAAGGATTTTACATCCAAGACTGCACTGCTTTAGGATTCTTCCCTATCGACCGAAATACATCAAATTCAAACCTTCGGGTCGAGGATTTTACATCAAGACCGACCGCTAGGATCCTCTTCCTATTGCACCGAAATACATCAAATTCAAACCTTTCGTCGAGGATTTTACATCCAAGACCGCACCGCTTTAGGATTCTCTTCCTATCGCACTGAAATACATCAAAATTCAAACTTTTGGGTCGAGGATTTTACATCCAAGACTCGCACATCGCTTTAGGATTCTCTCCCTATCGTCACCGAAATACATCAAAATTCAAACTTTTGAGTCGAGGATTTTACATCCAAGACCGCACCGCTTTAGGATTCTCTTCCTATCGCACCGAAATACATCAAAATTCAAACCTTTCGGGTCGAGGATTTTACATCCAAGATCGCATCGCTTTAGATTCTCTCCTATCGCACCGAAATACATCAAAATTCAAACTTTTGAGTCGAGGATTTCACATCCAAGATCGCACTCGCTTTAGGATTCTTTTCCTATGCAGTCGAAGTACATCAAAATTCAACCTTTGGGTCGAGGATTTTACATCCAAGACCGCATTGCTTTAGGATCATTTCCCTATCGCAATGAAGTACATCACATCAAAATCAAACTCTCGAGGTCGAGGATTTTACATCCAAGACTGCATCGCTTTAGGATTCTCTTCCTATTGCACCGAAATACATCAAAATTCAAAACTTTTGGGTCGAGGATTTTACATCCAAGTATCGCACCGCTTTAGGATTCTCTTCCTATCGCACCGAAATACATCAAAATTCAAACTTTTGAGTCGAGGATTTCACATCCAAGACCGTATCGCTTTAGGATTCTTTTCCTATCAGACCGAAGTACATCAAAATTCAACCTTTGGGTCGAGGATTTTACATCCAAGACCGCATTGCTTTAGGATCATTTCCTATCGCAATGAAGTACATCACATCAAAATCAAACTCTCGAGGTCGAGGATTTTACATCCAAGATCGCACCGCTTTAGGATTCTCTTCCTATTGCACTCGAAATACATCAAAATTCAAGACTTTTGGGTCGAGGATTTTACATCCAAGACCGCGTCGCTTTAGGATTCTTTCCCTATCGCACCGAAATACATCAAATCAAAATTCAACCTTTGGGTCGAGGATTTTACATCCGAGACCGCATCGCTTTAGGATCTTTTCCCTATCGCAATGAAATACATCACATCAAAATCAAACTCTTGAGGTTAAGGATTTTACATCCAACACCACTTTGCTCTGAGATCTCTTCTCATTGCAACGATTCAATCTAATCAATTCAATTTTCTTTCGAGGTTGGAGATGTTACATCTAAAACCTCAAAATTCCAATTTTCATTTCAAATCAAATCCCTCAAATTAATTTTCGACAAACTTCAATCTAAATTGAAACTCCAAACTAAAATTTAAACTCACACATCAAAACATAAATTGAAACAAAATAAAATCTAAATCGAAATTCCCTCAGATCTTGTGATTTGGGATTCACATCCTTTTCCTTTCCCCAGCGAGAGTTCAAGAATCTCCTGCTCCGCAGATATACTCGACACTCCCCGCCAGAAGCTCTTCTACTTCGTCCTAAGTTCGTCACTCGACATCCGTGTTGGTTTTGCTGATCGCTTCGGCCAACACCAATACGCGCGGTGTGCTCCGTCACTCACCACACCTATCGGGGGTCCATTTGTCGACCTCATTTTCGATGAGGTCTTCCTTTTCTTCTTTTAGTGCTAGATCTAGCCTTAGCCTTTCCTTCGACTCATCTTAGAGGACTAGAATCGGGACCCGCCTTTTAGAAATTCAAACCACTTCTAAACTCCCCGCAAACTCCACAAACTCGACTATAGACCCCTAATCACCAGTAGGGTCGAAATCAAATATGGAAGTTTAAAGGATGAGTTCCTATAGACTCTTTCGCCTTAGATCGCCCCGGCGGCCTCGGTCCGATGAAGGGGCCGACATACACTACACCCGCACACTACATTTCCACACACTTCCTAAAACCACACCCATACCCAACTTAACCTCCCCGACTCATGTAGGTGATTCACATGGATGGTCCTTAACCCCTAAGCCCTCGCAAGCAGGGTTAGAACAACATAATGAATGCCTCAAATGAGTCCTTTCATGGCTCATATGGGCTTGAATGGCTTCATGGCTCAACCAAAATGATTTCACCCCACCCAAATTCACCCAATCTTCAATTTCCCAAATTTTCAATTTTTGACCCCTGGACCCTACACCTACTAAACCTACCCAAAACCCTCGAATTACCCAAATTTTTGCAAAATCTCCAAATTACCTAAAATTTTCCAAAATCAATCCCAAACACCTCCACATCACTCAAATTGATCATCCATACCCAAAAATACCAAAAATTCCAAGAAAACCCCCCAATACCCTCCAAATACCCAAAATACCCTTCTTGGCCTAAAAATCCAAAAATTCAGAAAATTCCCAGAAAATTCCAGAAAATCCCAAATATTCCCAATTTCATTTTGTCCAACTACACCATGGGCCAATTTTGTCAATTTACCCTACTTTTGTCAAAACCCCCAAATCGACCCATTTTAACCCAAAGTGGACCCAATGTCAAACCAAACATACCCAATTGACCCCAATTTTGGTCCAATTCAATTCTAAACCTCAATTCAACATTCCCAATACCAATTTAGACCAAATCCAAGTCCAATTTGATTGACATTTGGATCCAATTTCACTTTGGGCTTTAAAGCCCAAATTTGGACCCATGACCCAAACTCAACCCAAACTAACCCAATTCAACTCCAATTAACCCCAAATCTTTTCTAAACCTTCCTTAACATCCTCATAAACAAAACACTAACATGATTTGCCCAAGATTTTGACCCAAACCCCACTCAAATTCAACCCAAAATCAAAAAGCCCAATTTCGACCTAAACCCAAATCTAACCCAAATAGGCCCAAACCCCAAAATTAAAACCCAACCAAAGCCAAAACCTTTTTGAAACACTCCCATAAACATTTCTTAATATTTATTTTACATCAATTTCAACCCTAGCCCAACATTGGCCCAAGTTAGCCCAATTTGACCTACATCGGCCCATTCACCAAAAGAATTCAAATCCAACCCAATTCAAGTCCAAACTACCCCAAATTTGCTTCAAGTCACTCATGACACATCCATAAGCTAAACCCAATAATTATTTGGCCCAATCTCTTTACAAAATTTCATCCCAAAATCCATTTTAAAATTCAAGAGCCCACTTTCCTAATCCATCTTAAAAGCCCATCTAAAACCCTTTCAAAAAAGCCCAAAATTCTTCCAAGGCCCATATGACATTTCCCCTCATCATACTTTCAATTAAAATCATCCCTAAGTCCTAAATTCATCATCAAATAATTCCAAATCAAGCCTCATGCCAAATCACCCCTAAATACCAAAATTTTCCTTAAATCCATTTCCATGAAATCGACTTTACTTTTCCCAAGCCAAATGGAGCCATGGAGCCATGCATAAGCCATATGCAAGCCATGAGAGCCTCTTTACATGTCACCATGCCATTTTGGGCAAAAGGAGGAGGCTCTTTCCTTAACTCCTAAAGGTGGTTAACCACTTACATGATTCCACTAAACCATGCTTAAGCCTAATTGTACTTGGATCGTGACTTGACCCCACTAATCAAGCCGATCCAAATCACTTTCTCCTCAACCTAAACCAGGCCTCGGGTGGTGCACCTAGCCCAAATGGGTGGGTTGACCCATTTAGGTCCAAATCTAGCCATGCCCCATTCCACTTTGGATCAAAGCCTTTACACATGTCCATGGCCAATTGATCGCACAAACCTCCAGCCCTCGACTCACCCGACCCGAGGGTGACCCATGCTCGGCCGGCCGGCCACCAGGCCGCCGGAAAACACCATGGCCGAGAGCTCACATGTGAGCCAACATTGAAATTCTCACTTGTCGAGTCGCCCCATCCCTAGTGGTCACCATGGCCGATCTTCTCCTCACCAGCAGCAGACTCGATCCCAAGCCCTAACTCCCCCTGGGAGGCCTTCCACCCTCTCCTATTTAAACCCCTCACCCTCTCGGCCAAAGAGGAGCCAAGCACAAACCTTGCCGAAACTCTGCCAAAATTGTTCCAAACCCTTCACCATCCTGAGAGCAGTTGATCCCCAGTGTCAATTTGCCCTAATCCCCACCAACAGAGCCCAATTTCTCAACTGAAATTCCACCCAAAACCAGTGACACTTTGCCACAGCTGAGCCAATCCTCAAATCGACCGGTCCTACACCTTCACCGGACCAAGAGGAGAAGTTTCCCACCGAAAGCCCCATCTCCAAAGCCACCCAGCTTGCTCCAGCCTCCAAGCTTTGTGATCTACTGTGGTCACTTTCATAGCTAGGCAATTCACTGCGACCAGGAGACTTCATCCGGAGCTTGCTCGGACCCAATCGAAGGTGCAACAACTCTCGGATTGAAGCCACACTTCTCCGAGCTAAGGTATGAGTTAACTATTCATCCCGAGCTTCGGAGATTCTCCATTTCAAATGCCTTAGTTTCAATGCATGTTAGCCGTATAGATGTGTTCGTCTCTTCAAGACGAATCCATGGAGCATATGAACATGAAAATCCATCGAGAATCGAGCGAGATCTTAGGATTTAGTGTGGACGCGCTCTCGGGCGAGAACACTTGGGGACGATGAACGGATGCCGTCCATTCGATACACGCGCGCACGGACGGCCAGGATTGCGTCGGACCAGGAGACGGTACGAGAACCGCGGGGCCCGGCCGCCGACTCGGATGGCGGCGTCGAACGGGAGCGCGACACGCGGCGCTTCGGAGGCTGCCGAGGGCCGACGCGGCGCCGCGTGGATAAATAGAAAATTAGGGTATTTTTCTATTTATTTAATTCCCTAAACTTCAAAAATTCATATCTCCGTGTAGAAAAATCACAAAAATAAAATAAAAATACCCTCTTGCTCAGTGAACGTGAGGAGAATAATGTGGAAAAGAAATCATTTAATTTAATTAAGTATTTTATTTTTTATGATTTATTTACTCTCTGCATACATTTAATTCTCCATGCATGTATACAATTCACCATGGCATGAGACCATAGGGTTTTGAAGCCTCCGAACTTGGGAACATTCCCTCGAATTTTCCAAGGTCGAGGCCATCTCTCGTGAAAAGTTATTTATTTTTCAAATGCATGTTGTCGTTTTGAGTATTTTAATTCCAAAAATTAGCATGTTGTGAAATAAATTCTAGAAATATTTGGTGATGTTCCTTATGACCAGAGAACTCTAGGAAAAATAGGACTTGAGTTAATTCACTCGCATTAACCCTAATCGGCTTAAACACCTAAAATAGGTCTTTAATTAATTAGAGTTAACCGTGCATCAAATTGACTTGAAATCAATTCTCCACTGACCTTTAGGATCAGAGGAATCCACCATAAAAATTTGAAGTCAATTGGACTTGGTTAGCCCCACTAATTAGGTCGATTAAGCCACTTAGCCATTTTAAACTTTAAAAATTCATAACTTTTAAAATATTTTTTTAAAATTCACCAAATTGGTTTTGGAGCCTCTCTGATATCAGGGGAACCCAAGAAAATTAAAATTTCAATTTTCTAAAAAAGTTGATTTTTAATAATATTTTAATATTTTTAATAATTAAAAAATAATAAAAATCACAAAAATAATAAAATTCACCAAAATGTCACATTTTGAATTTTAATCACTTAGGAACAAATCCCACATTTTTCCTAAGTCTATTTAGTGAGATATTAAATTTTAAAGCCCTAGGGTAATTTTAAAATTAAAAAAAAATGTATTTTCTAGCATTTTCACTAAAATAATTATTATAAATCATAGAAAAATCAGAAAATTGCAAAATTTGTTTCTCTGGTTTCCTTGATATCAGAGAGATTTTTGAAAAATATAAAATCCATTTTTCAACATTTATTTTATTTTTAAATTAATTAACACTCCAAAACTCAAAATAATTATAATAAAAATAATATAATTCAAAAAATCACCAAAATTGGTCCAAGTGCTTCTCTGGTCATTAGGAATGTCCCCTAATTTTCTTAAGGACAGAAACTTTTCCCTTGGTCATGTTATCAAATTTTCCTTGAAAATCTCTATTTTCCACCAAAAATAATTATATAAATAAATTAAATACAGAAAAATCACATTTTCTCCTCTCATGTCTTTATTGACATATGAGTAAAGTCACATAAAAATTTCAAGTTCATTTGAGTTCAATTTAGTGAGTTATGAAATTATCAAGCTTAAAGGGTAAAATGGTAATTAAAATCTTTAATCCTTAATTAAAACTTTAGGTTTAATAAAAAATCAACAAGTAAAATATTTGATCCTAATCTGATTTGGATGATTGAAATTTAAATAATTAAAGGGTAGAAACCCATTAAATAATTTTAAAATGATTAAACTTTAATTAAATAATAGATTAAATTTGGAAGAATAATAAAATTGGAATTATTAAAATAAGGGATCTTTATTAGGAAGAGATTTATTCTTTAATTTAAAAAAATCCCTAAATTAATTATATCAACTAATACTCAATTTTTTAATTAAAATGATAACTCAAATTTAAAATATTAAAAGACTTAATTTCAATTAAAATTAAAAATAAAGTAAATTAAAGATAAATTAAATTAAGATTAAATTTAAAAATTAAATTAAATTAAATTTAATAATTAAATTAAATTAAATTAAACAATTAAATTAAATTAATTAAAATTAAATTAAATTTAATAATTAAATTAAATTAAATTAAACAATTAAATTAAATTAATTAAAATTAAATTAAATTAAATAATTAAATTAAAATAAATTAAACAATTAAATTAAATTAATTAAAATTAAATTAAATTAAATTAAACAATTAAATTAAATTAAATTAAATAATTAAATTAAATTAAATTAAATAATTAAATTAAATTAAATTAAATAATTAAATTAAATTAAATTAAATAATTAAATTAAATTAAATAATTAAATTAAATTAAATTAAATTAAATTAAATTAAATAATTAAATTAAATTAAATTAAATCAAATTAATTAAACATCAAATCAAATTAAATTAAATTAAACTAAATATAAAACAACTTGAACACTATTCCAAATTTAAACCCTTTAAATTAAATCAAATCACTTAATACTAATTTACCCTTGAAAGCTTTGATTATTATAACTCCTAAATAGAACATCAAGTGAAATGTTATCTCACTCATAGGATATTCAAATGTCCTAGTTCACCGAGCAAGTTAACAAGACTTGAAAACCTCGGACGATCGATTCATTTATATAATTAAATTCATTTGGACTTAAAACAATCCTAGAAATATTGAAAAGATGTTTAAGATCCTTCTTAAGCACTTTCTCAATATGATAGGATATTTATAAGAACAATTGAATTTGATTATTCTTTGATGAAGAAAATCGTCCTTAAACCAAAACACAAAGAACCTAGACGTCATAGAAATGACTAGCTATAGGATTAGGAATTTGGTAGAAAACCATAACCTTTCCCTTAGCTTTACCTAGGAACTTGCTTAAATATTCTAATTGTGTTTTAAGTGCAGCTTGGGATGACGGGAAGACCCTCCAGTGCACGCTTTTATTTTATTGCAATTTACTTTCTTGCAATTTACATTATTGCAATTTACTTTATTGCAACTCGCGTTTATTTTTCTTGCATGATAAAACAACCGTTGCATGAAAACTCACACCTTTAGGATAGCCCCCTAAAACTCGAAACCAAAATTAAATTAAAAGTCATTGCAAGATAAAATTCACCGCCACAACATTTCAAAATATAAAACAACTCAAAATTTAATCACAAACGAACACAAAACTACAATTGCAACTAAACTAAAACGTCCTCGTTGGATGATCGGGAATACCTCGGATGATGTAACCTACGTGTTGCTAACGGGATTTCCCACGGTCTAAATGAAAGTGTGGAACTCATTCGACCGAGTTTAGCAAATTCATCTCGGACTAAGTGAATCCGATAAAAATAATGATGCCGGAAGGATGGAACCGTGGGATCTTAACGGTGTCGTTATAATCAACTTTAAGATTTGTTTTAAATAAAACATAAAAAACACTTGGAAATTAAGATTTTCTCTAAACCAAAACACTTCTCTCATCTCCTGATTTATGATTTCTAAAACTAAACCTCTGCAACAACAAGGAGCTTGGAGCATGGTGGGCAGCACGGCCATCGTCATCAGCAAAACTCGCATCTACTTCAAAGAAACTCTTCTTAGAATTAAAACAACAAAGCCATAGGATTTCGAGGTAGCTTGCCTAGTGCAACATAAATCCTCAACTCTTCGTTAGGCATTTGCATTGCAAATTAAGCCCTAACCGGTCTTAGGATTCCGAGGTAGTCGTCCGATACGACATAAACCCTCACATTTTCTAAAGCTATTTGTTTGATTTTATCATACAAATATAAGCCCTAATTAATTAAAATTGACAAGATTGAAATACTAAATAAACATTAGGACTTTCCTAAATTCAAGCCAAACGATAGGATAGTCGGGAAATTATCGAAGTTCACTTCGAATCAGTGATTTCTCCTACCTTTCTTCCTTTGGATTCACAAAACAAAATGTTCCAAAAATTTGATCCATTCCCTATCGAAATTCCAAAATTCAATCTTTGAAAACCTTAAACTTTCGAAATTCTTGAGAGCGTAATCATCGATTATTATCGAGAGTTTTCTTAGGTGATTCCCGTCACTTAAGATGTAATTAACTATAGGGGCTTGCCCTTATAGGGAATTTTAAAGAACCTGTGTAATATAAACCCCGTTTAATGTTTTCATATTAAGCGAGGGAAACTTGTCGGCTTATAAAATTGGTTCGCGTACCAAACGGATGTCACTAATCTTCTAGTTTATTTAATCAAGCCCCACCATCAAGCGAGGTGTCTATCCTTAGGGATAGGTACACGGTTTCGTGGTGCGGTGCTCGTTTATATAAACTATTTGGGATGTGAGATCGGTTTAATCTCATATCTTAAAACCTTCAAATTTAAAATTATTTTCAAAATCAAATACTACTTTTCAAATTACTTATTTTAATTAAATTAAAAATTCGCCGACAAAATGTTCATGGGAGTGTTTCAAAGAGGTTTTGACTTTGGTTGGGTTTTGATTTTGGGGTTTGGGTTCATTTGGGTTAGGTTTGGGTTTAGGTCAAAAATGGGCCTTTTAGCTTTGGGTTGAGTTTGAGTGGGGTTTGGGTTCAAATTTTGGGCAAATCATGTTAGGGTTTTGTTTTTGGGGATGCTAAGGAAGATTTAGAAAAGATTCTGGGGTTAATTGGAATTGAATTGGATGAGTTTGAGTTAGGTTTGGGTCATGGGTCCAAATTGGGCTTTAAGGCCAAAAGTGAAATTGGATCCAAATGTCAATCAAATTGGACTTGGATTTGGTTTGGATTGGTATTGGGGATGTTGAATTGATGTTTATAATTGAATTGGACCAAAATTTGGTTCAATTGGATAGGTTTGGTTTGACATTGGGTTCACTTTGGGTTAAAATGGGTCAAATTGGGGGTTTTGACAAAAGTAGGGTAAATTAACAAAATTGGCCCATGGTGTAGTTGGACAAAATGAAATTAGGAATATTTAGGATTTTCTGGAATTTTCTGGGAATTTTCTGAATTTTTGGATTTTTAGGCCAAGAAGGGTATTTTGGGTATTTGAAGGGTATTGGGAGGTATTTTTGGAATTTTTGGTATTTTTGGGTATGAATGATCAATTTGAGTGATGTGGAGATGTTTGGGATTGATTTTGGGGAATTTTGGGTTATTTGGAAATTTTTGAGAAATTTGGGTAATTTTAAGGGTTTTGGATAAAGCATAGCGTGTGTAAGGTCCCGGGGTCAAAAATCGAAAATTTGGGAAATTGAAGATTGGGTGAATTTAAGTGGAAAGAAATCATTTTGGTTGAGCCATGAAGCCATATCAAGCCCATATGAGCCATGAAAGGACTCATTTCGAGGCATTCACTATGTTGTTCCTAACCCTCTTGCTCAAGGGCTTAGGGGTTAAGGACCATCCATGTGAATCACCTACATGAGTCAGGAGGTCAGATTGGGTATGGGTGTGGTTTTAGGAAGTGTGTGGAAATGTAGTGTGGAAGTGTAGTGTGTGTGTAAGTCAGCCCCTTCACCAGAACAGGCCACCCAGGGCGGTCCTAAGGCCAAAGAGTCCTATAGGAACTCATCCTTTAAACTTCCACATTCGATTTCAACCCTCTAGGTGATTAGGGGTCTATAGTCAAGTTTGTGGAGTTTGCAGGGAGTTTAGAAGTGGTTTAAATTTCTAAAATGTGGGTCCCAATTCTAGTCCTCTAAGATAGTCAAAGGAAAAGCCTAAGGCTAGATCCTAAGCACTAAAAAGAAGAAGGGAAGACCTCATCAAAAATGAGGTCAACAAATGGACACCCAATAGGTGTGGTGAGCTGACGGAGCACACCGCGTGTATTGGCGTTGACCGAAGAGATCAACACAACCAACACAGAAGTCCAGGTGACAAACTTGGGACAGAGCAAAAGAATTTCCGCTGGGGAGTATCGGGCATGTTCCCAAACCGGAGATACTCGAACTCTCGCCGGGGAAAAGAAAAGGAGGTGAATTCCAAATCACATGACCTGGGAGAATTTCGATTTAGATTTTATTTTGTTTCAATTTAAGTTTTGATGTGTGAGTTTAGATTTCAATTTGGAGTTTCAATTTAGATTGGAGTTTGTCAAAATTAATTTGAAGGGATTTGATTTGAAATGAAAATTGGAATTTTGAGGTTTTAGATGTAACATCTTCAACCTCGAAAGAAAATCGAATTGATTAGATTGAATCGTTGCAATGAGAAGAGATCTCAGAGTAATGCGGTGTTGGATGTAAAATCCTTAACCTCAAGAGTTTGATTTTGATGTATTTCATTGCGATAGGGAAATGATCCTAAAGCAATGCAGTCTTGGATGTAAAATCCTCGACCCAAAGGTTTAAATTTGATGTATTTCGAGTGCAATAGAAAAGGATCCTAAAGCGATGCGGTCTTGGATGTAAAATCCTCGACCCAAAAGGTTGAATTCGATGTATTTCAGAGGCAATAGGGAATGAATCCTAAAGCAATGCGGTCTTGGATGTAAAATCCTCGACCCAACAAGGTTCGATTTTGATGTATTTCAAAGGCAATAGGAAAGAATCCTAAAGCAGAGGCAGCTTGGATGTAAAATCCTCGACCCAAAAGTTTGAATTTGATGTATTTCGAGTGCAATAGGAAAAGGATCCTAAAGCAGTGCAATCTTGGATGTAAAATCCTCGACCCAAAAAATTTGAATTTGATGTATTTCAGTGCAATAGGAAAAGGATCCTAAAGCAGTGCAGTCTTGGATGTAAAACCCTCGACCCAAAAGGTTGAATTTGATGTATTTCAGTGCAATAGGAAAAGAATCCTAAAGCAGTGCAGTCTTGGATGTAAAATCCTTGACCCAAAAGTTTGAATTTGATGTATTTCAGTGCAATAGGAAAAGGATCCTAAAGCAGTGCAGTCTTGGATGTAAAATCCTCGACCCAAAAAATTTGAATTTGATTGAGACTGGATTTGGAATCTGGAAAGATTGAATTTGAAAATTTGGAAGGATAGAATTTGAGGTTTGTGTTGATTTCGTTTATCTTTTAATGATTCAAATTTTATTTTATCGTTTATTTAATGTTCATGTGAATTTGGTGTTTGTCATTTTTTAGATTTTTTTTTTTAGAAAGTTTTCTTTTATCCTTTTTTTTTTCTTTCTCGTTCTTTCGTTCGAAGTTCATTTAACTTTAATGGCATTTCCCAATCAATTTGCACAAAAGAGGTGAAGGCCAAAAATGTGACATGGTCACTTTCATTCCAATCATGTTGAAAATACGTCGTACAACTCGATCCGGAATACATTTCATACAATCTATGTAGACTCAAAACGGATCGTGTATGATCTTTGTTGGTCCATCAAAAGAAGCATCCGTCAAAAATCCATGTCTCGAATAGTAGGGTACACGGTCAATAACATCACCTTCCAAGCCATCCTTGGCAAGGATGCCGGCCGGATGTACGTTGGAGGTGTGATATTTCCCATGTAACTCACGGCTCGTAAGGCCGGAGGTTCTCTAGCTCGGGTCCGGTTGGAAATGGTAAGGTATCTTGTTGTCGTCCATTCTCCTGAAAGTAACTGAGATTCGCTCCACTGGCACTCCTGGTATGCAATGCTTTGCGATATCTGCTCCGTTACCCTGCAGTATCATGACGGAACCCACCGGTAAATGTATCTTTACTGGTCCTCGGAACTCACCCGGGCCTGCTATCCGGAGGTCGGATCCGAACATGATGTCACACTCGTTCAAGAAAGAGACTGTGCAGAAAGGTCTGACGAAGTCGTGGTGGTCTATATGTGGGGGTATGCAGTCACCCTGTTTGTAAATGTTGATAATGCAGCTATTGGGTATGCAATCGCCGACGATACCCTCCATGTTATCAATCTCTTTACCATTCTCTTGATGACTAATGGCATCGGATCTACTTGCCCATGACGGAGTATCCCGGTGGATTTCCCTTTCGTCTTCGACGAAGTTGTAGCAAGCATCCGCATTGTATTGTGATTCTTCCTTTCCCCGACATCCATCTCCGGGTTCCGAGTATGTGTTTTCCCTCGGGCGGCCTCGCTCGGCCCATTCTTTTCAAATCCCGGATACAATCCACGATTTGTCGTTGTTCATACTCTAAGAATACGTCGGTATGTAGCTCGAGGCCCTCTAAGTATGTCGATCCTTCTTCCTTTAATTCTCTCGAAGTATTCGAAAGTTTTCTTTTCAACATTTTGCATT
>JAKZJZ010000120.1:0-32500 GCA_022702705.1 Papilionanthe hookeriana x Papilionanthe teres
TAACTTTGTAAGTTTGGCTATTACTTGTTGCTTAATTTCTAAACGCATTCTTCTGGGAGCTTGTCTGACTGTAACGGAATAGGATCCACTCCTAGCATGTGAACTGCGACTTCTGGAGCTAATCCTGGTATTACGTCGTAACTCCAAGCAAAATAGTCCTTGAATTCCATTATTAGCTTGATTATCTCTTCGGAGTCTTCTTTATTGAGTAAGGAGCTAACAAAGGTAGGCCTAGGCTCTTCGCTAGTACCTAAGTTAACTTTCATTAACTCGTCTATTGTAGATTTAATTTCTTCTTCGAATTCTGGTGGAGCATCTCCGATTGGCAGATCTTCGAGATCTTCTGAAGCTTCCAATCGGTCTTCATTAGGCTTGCAAGTGACAACCAAGCAAAATCCCGTATCGTCGACCGGACCCTACCGTGCCGAATCCGAGACCATGTTTTGAATTGGGAGGCCGACCGGCATTGTTCCATAATTTTTCAAAGTGTTGTGATTGACCTTTTGTCCCTCGTCGAGGTAAGACTCCACGTTGAATTAAATTTTGAACACAGGGAGAGTACCACTCAAAGGGTAGTTCTATTAATTCATATGAGGTAACATCTTCAAATTGTACATCTTTTTCAGTATTGGAAGAAGGAGCGCCACGGTAAAACTTGATTGACTTAGCACCACCATCATGCACTTCCTTGACCACCATACCCTTGATCTTGTTAGAATGGATCGGGGTCAGGGTCATAGTATGTACATAATGGTTAATTTTCTCGTACATTGATTTGTATTCTTCATTCTTTTCATCTTCGAGAGAAATCTTGAACTGTGGTTTCTTTCGATTTATTTGCATTACTTCTTTCTTGATTTCTTCTTCCTCTTCGGAACTGTTCTCCCAATCAACATCGATGATCGGTTTCTTCTATCCAACTGTTCAAACATTTCTTCCATGTCCTTGTCCCCGACCTCGACCTCGGGTGCGAGTTCTAGAGAAATCTTCACCATCTCGCCGTAAGGGAGTGGTGAGTAACTGTTGGACCAGAGCTACAGGTTCTTCATCGTCTCGAATTTCTTTTGCTTCATTTGGTATGGTATTTCTGGAAAAGATTGTTTTCTTCGGAGGCGTGTAGTAGGCCGCATCTTCATGAATTCCAATTTCGTGTATGGAGAATGGTTGCAAATCACATTTGATGCACTGTTCCCCTCCTTCGTAATACTTTATGCACTGGTACAGAGACGACGGTACCATCCGGTTTTCATGGATCCATGGCAGACCCAGTAGAGCGTTGAACGATGTCTCAGAATCAATTATGTGGAATTTTGTGGTTGTCTTTGCTAAATCACCGGTCTTCATTAGTAGTGTTATCGATCCAAGAGCTCTTTCTCCTTTTTGATTGAAGCCTCTTAATAACATCTTGTCTGCTTCAAGCTCGCGAGCATCAATTTCCAAGTATGTTAGCGTCCGAAGATTCATTATGTTGATTGATGCTCCTGGATCAACCAACACTCTGGAGAGCGTAAACTTTCCAATAGTGACTGAAATGTATAACGGTCGGTTGTGATCGAGTCTGTTCCCAGTAATAGATCATTGTCCGTGAAGGTAACACCTCGCTGTTCTCTTAACGAGCAAACCTCGTCGAAGGAATCACCGACCATTTGAGCTAAACAAATCTCTGGATCAAGCAAAGCCTTGATCAGAGCCTCCCTCATCTCCTTTGACAGGATCAGAGCGTCATATATGCTTAGTTTGGCTGGCAGCTTCCTAAGATGGGCTAGCTCGTTGTAGTCCACTTTATTACCATGTTCCTCGGTTTCTTCCCAAATGGGCAATTCCTCTGCTGGGGTTGACTCTTCATGAGCAATCACCTGCTTTCCTTTATCCTTTGGACCCATTCTCGGTGGTAGAACTTTTTTGCTTCTTAGATTGACCTCTGTTATCTCTTCTAAATTTACCGGTGTCTCCTCTTGAATCAGAACAACTGGCTCTTCTGAAGTTGCTTCGGTGTCTGATGGTTCTAATTCTATCGTGATCGGAGCTCCTCGGAATTCATAAATGGACTCGTTGCTTGTCGAGCTTTCGTAGCCTTCTTTGTGAACATCTTCTTCGTCGTGGTCATCGAGATTGTGTATGATTTGAGAATCATTATTTGTATTGGAATCAAGATCCGGATTAAGCCGGTTGTCGCTAGTTACGTAATCGTTAGAAACAGTCAAAACGTAGCCAACGTCATAACCCTTATCATTATAAGATCCTACCGGGGCGAGCAGATAATCATACAGAGTCAGGAGTTTGAGGGATTTCTCCCCCGAATCGGAAACAACCATCCTAGGATAAGCAGCCCCTAGTCTACCCTTCGGAGCCTCGGTCTTCTTTTCTTCCATGATCTTCTCCTCCTTCTGGGGCGGTTCTTCAATTGCAAGTAATAGTGCCGGCTCGACAGATTTCAAACTCTGAGTTAAAGCGTAAACCGAAGCGGTTTGGATGTGATCTAAAATTTTCTTCGATGACTTTGTGCAGACGGTACTCCATCCATCATCGGTCTTGTACGGGTCTATCGGAACAATGGGATCCGTTGAAATAACATTGATGGAACCTCCTTTCTGGGGTTCCTTCATGTATTCCTTTGGGATCGTTATGTTCCCTTTCCGGAGATTGTCATTAAGCCAACTCTTGAAAGTGATGCAATCCTCTATCTTGTGTCCGAGCATCCGGTGGTAAGGGCAATAGTTCGGATAATCTTTCTTATTGACTTCCTCCGGCTTCTTGGGCTCTGGCAGTTGAAAATTCGGCGTCTTCATTAAGCTGCGGAACATCTTCACTATTGCTTCAGTTTTGAATGGATACTCTCTGTTTATAAGTTCTCTTAAGGTACGCGATGAACGAGGCGATTGTTCATAATGCTAAGGCAACTAATAGCTTGGTTGAGGCTGTTGGTAGCTCTGCTGAGGTTGCTGATAGCCCTGCTGAGGTTGTTGGTATGTTCGTTGCGGTAGTTGATAACTGGGCTGTGGTCGTTCTGGCTGTATCTGAACCGGTTGCTTGCCCTTATCTACTGCCACGACGATTCAAGATTTCTTTTCAAATGTCTTCACAGTTTTATGCTTATCGGTCTTGTCTACGAAACTTAACTGCTTTGCCTCTTCTTGCAAGCTCCCGGCCTTGCTAAGCAACTTCTCGAAAGTCTTGATTGTAAATCCTTTAAGGAGAAGTGCTATTGGGCCATGGATACTTTTAAGTAGGATGCCGACTGCATGTTGCTCTTGAAGCTGTGGTTCACACTTCATGCTTAAATTCCTCCATCGAAGTATGTAATCCACTAAAGTCTCGTTCGGCTTCTGTTGCTCCACCACTAATCACCGATAGTGATGTGGCACTGAGCCCCAGCAAACCGCTTAACGAAGAGATTCTCTAGTTCTGATAAGGTCTTTACTGAACCGTTTGGTAATTCTGCATACCAGTTGAAGGCAATCCCTGACAAACTGCTGACGAACTGACGAAAAAGTAAAGCGTCACTCCCACCGGCATTGCAGCAACTAGCACGAAAATGTGCGACATGCTGCCAGGGGTTTCCCGTTCCATCAAAAGTCTTGAACAGAGGTGGTACAAAGCCTTTTGGGTATTGGACCGCATCAAATTCTTCGAGGTAAGGTCTTCCCGTCTAAATAGATGTTCCACTCTTAGATTGTGCTAGGGCTTCTCGCACCTGCTGTTCTACCATGTTCTTAATGTCCTTTTCTGGAATCATGCTTTGTGTAGAATCCTTCTTTGGTGGCTCGTCTCCGTTGACGGATGTGATCTCTTTTCCTCTATCTGCAATAAGGATGATCTCTGGGAGTGTTTCTTTCTGAGGTTGTACCTGACTCTGGAGAGTGGCTAAGGCAGCAGCCATCTCTTCCATCCTCTTTGCCATCTTGGAAATTGTATCATCTCTTTCCCGAAGCTGTGCTCTCATCACTTCCGGTTCATCTCTTTCTGTAGCTGCTGGAGCACCTTGTGAAGCTGACGACGCTCGCGTCTAAACCATATTGATCTCGGCATACTCCTCGTCCATGAATTCTAATGAGTCAACTTCATCCTCAAGTTTTTCTTCTCATTCTTTTGCTAACCGTCGGATGTCAGTCCTTAACTTGTCCATGGCATCCTCTAGTGGCCTTTTCCTCACGGTCTCGCAGTTGTCATATGACGGTTTTTGAACTTCCTTTCCGGGAGTCTCCTTTATTGCAGTAACACTTTCTTCTGATTCAAGTCTCCTAACGAGACTTTTCTTCTCAGGACATTGTTTTGGTCTTAGCTCGCCAGTAGTAGGTCGCCATACCGTCCTTCTCGCAGCCGGAAGCCTAGGACCGGATGGCCTGTCAGCTATATGCTGGAAGTTGGTATCCTCCTTAATTTGTAGACCCGATACAACAACGGGTGAACTGGCTTTTATCTTCTTCTTTAGTTTCTCTGTGGCAGCAACAGGCTCTATTCGCGATTCGAGGCGGGATTTAGCTGGTACCCGTCCTATCCTTCTTAAGATTTCTGACACAGGGCACCTTTCTTTCTTTGCCAATATTTCTATCACAGCTTACAATCGGGCAAATGACGTAGTCTTATCTCTCTTCCTCTTGTAATTGCTGTAGTACGCAGGTCGGGGTAATGCAGCGGCGATCCTACGGATATTCTCTTCATCTGAAGCGGCAGAGAGAGGGTAAAACCTGCTCCCTTCCAACAGAGGTATATACTCAGGCAGTTCTTCTCTTTCCTCAGGAATTTCTTCTAGAAAGACAACTTCAACAGCTTTGGCTTTCTCGATCTTAGCGATCTTTCTGCTTCAATTTCTCCTTTGAGTCCGAGTTAGGGGTGCAACTCTTGAACTGGACCCAATCTCAAAAACAGATGGTATTGTAGCAAAATCTGTACCCTCCACGGTGACAGGCTCATCGTAGACTTGGATTTCCTTCCCCTTCAGCTTGGCGAAGTTGGGGTAGGTGCAGAGATGACTAGACCGGTGGGGGTAGAGACAACAGTCCTCCTACGAACAGTAGTACTTCTTTCAGCTGGAACCCTTTGCAGGGGAGGGAATTCTTGAGTCGATTTCAAGTTGAACTCAATCACGGGTTTCTCAGTTTCTGACACTTTGTCCATTAGTGTGAAAAGAGTGACATCAGCGAACTTGATATCTGTGTTTTCGAACCCTTGTCAGAAACAGATGATTACATTGTCGGGCAGCTCATCCTTGTAAACGGCGAAGTCCATTCCATTGGTGAAGGAGAAGATTAACTTTGGGGCAGTCATTTTCTGCAGGGTAGATTCCAGATGTCAGTCCCGAATTATACTTCCTTTCGTCGTAAAGTTTAGGACGAAAAAGAGAGAGTCCGAACACATTTTCGTTTATCTTAGTGTATTTGTTGTTTTTAGAAGAGATTATTTATTAGAAGGTTGTTTATTAGCGGGTTCGTTTGTTAGAAACAAAAAGATTAAAGGAAAAAGGTTATAGAAAAGGTAAAGGGCCCGATTAAGAATTTGAAAGGAAGAGAAAGTCTCGCAAAACTTCTCAACCCGAAGGACCGCTCCTAAGCTAACACCTATTAGGGGTCCACCCCACCTCAGAATAAGAGGTAAAAGTATTTCAGAACCTCTCTGTTTAGGGGTGTCTAAACAGTGGCTCCTAAATCCGAGAGAAGTTGGCTATTCCCTTTCAAGACAGAAATGAACGGGGTATTCCAACGGAAGAATGGTAGTTTGTTCCACTAGGGACATGGATACACTACCGATTTATGAAGGCAAAACCATTTGATCTAAATGGAGAGAGGTACTATTCCCCAGCGGAGTCGCCAGAAGTTGTCGGCATATTTTTGGGTTATGTGTTTTATTTTGAAAAAGGGGTCACCTACAGAAGTTGTCGACGAATTTTAAATTTTAAATTTAATTTAAATATATATATAATCTAGAAGGTAGCATTTGATTTTGAAAATAACTTTAAATTTGAAAGTTTTAAGATATGAAATCAAACCGATCTCACATCCCGAATAGTTTATATAAACGAGCACCGCACCACAAACCATGTATTTATTCCGAGGAATAGACACACTGTTTAATGATGGGGCTCGATTAAATAAACTAAAAGATTTGTGACATCCGTTTGGTCTGTGAACCAATTTTATAAGCCGACAAGTTCCCCTGTTTAATATAAAGAAATTAAACAGGGTTTATATTACCTGGGTTCTTAAAGTTCCCTATAAGGGCAAGCCCTTATAGTTAATTACATCTTAAATGACGGGAATCATTTAAGAAAACTCTCGATAATGATTAGTGGTTTTGCTTTCAAGAATTTCAAAGTTTAAAGTTTTCAAAGGATTGGATTTTTGAAATTTCAATAGGGATTAGCTCAAATTCGTAACAGTTTATTTTAAGAATTCAAAGAAAGAGAAGTACGAGAAGCTGAGGATCCAAGAAGAATCTTGACAACTTCCCAAACTATCCTATTATTTATTTTAGATTTGAGAGTTTTTTTAATGTTGCAATCTTGCCAATTTTATTTAATTAGGACTTATATTTGTATGACATGATCATACAAACAGCCTGGAAGATGTGAGGGTTTATGTCGTACCAAACGACCACCTCGGAGTCCTAAGACGAGTCAGGGCTTAATTTACATAATATAATTATGCAAATGCCTAACGAAAAGTTGAGGATTTATGTTGCACTAGGCAAACTACCTCGAAGTCCTATGGCTTGGTTATTTAATTCTAAGAAAGTTTTGCTGAAGTAGATCCGAGTTTTGCTGATGACGGTGGCCGTGCTGCCCACCATGCTCCATGCTCCTTGTTGTTGCAGAGGTTTAGTTTTAGAAGGTGAAAATCAGGGGGATGAGAAAAGTGTCTTGGTTTAGAAGAGAATCTTAAAATCCAAGTGTTCTTAATATTTTAATTAAAACAAATCTTAAAGTTGTTTAAATAGAACCGATTAAGATCCCACGGTTCCTTCATCCCGACACCGTTATTTTCATCGAATTCACTTAGTCCAGATGAATTTGCTAAACTCAACTGAATGAGTTCCACACTTTCATTCAGACCGTGGGAAATCCCGTTAGCAACACGTGGGTTACATCATCTGAGGTATTCCCGATTATTCAACGAGACGTTTTAATTTAGTTGCAATTGTAGTTTTTATTTTGTTTGTGATTAAATTTTGAGTTGTCTTATATTTTGAATATTGTGGCGATGAATTTTATCTTGTGGTGATTTTTAATTTAGTTTTGGTTTCAGTTCAGGGACTATCCTAAAGGTTTTGGTTTTCATGCAACAATCTTGTTTAACATGCAAGAAAAAGTAAAGTACAGTGCATGCAAGTAAATTGCAATAAAGTAAATCGCAATAAAATAAAAGCGTACCTGGAGGGTCTTCCCGTCATCCCAAGCTGCACTTAAAACACATGTTAAGGCATTTAAATATTTCAACAAGTACCTAGGTAAAGCTATGGGAAGGGTTTTGGTTGTCTACCAAATTCCTAATCCTATAACTAGTCATCTCCTATGACGTCTAGGTTCTTGGTTTGGTATAAGGATGATTTTCTTCATCAAAGAACAATTAAATTCAATTGTTCTTCTAAAACATCCCATCATATTGAGAAAGTGCTTAGGACGAGTCCTAAACATCCTTTCAATACTTCTGGGATTATTTTGAGTCCAAGTGAATTTAGTTGCACATGTGAATTAATCATCCAGGAGATTAGATAAACTTTGTCTCTTGCTCAGTGAACTTGGGTATTTGATTTCCTGATGAATGAAGTGACATCTCACTTAATACCCTATTCAAGAGTTATAATAATTAAAGCCTTTATGGGCAAGTTGGTTTATTGAGAATTTTAATCACTCTTAATTTAAAGTTTGAGTTAATGATTTAAAGTGATTTAATTTAATTATGGGGTTTTAATTAATAACTTTAAGTTTGGAATAGTGTTCAAATTATTTTTTAAATCCAACTTAAATCTTTACACTTTCAATTATCTTAGTATTTCAGATTAATGTTTATGTTTTAAATTTAATTAGATAGAAAGAGGTGTTGAAATTATTCATATGTTTTGATTTAACTCTTAATAATTTCATTTAGGTTTGTTGTTAAGTGATTTTAATTTAATTTAATTTAATTTAATTTGATTTAATTTAATTTAATTTCATTTCATTTAATTTAATTTTAATTTAATTTTAATTTAATTTAATTTAATTTAATTTAACTTTTAATTTAATTTAGTCTAATTTTAATTAAATTTAATTTAATTTTAATTTAATTTAACTTTAATTTAGTTTAATTTTAGTTTCAATATTTTAAATTTAGTTTAATTTAATTGTTAAGGTGTTAATTTAATTTAATTTAAACTTTGACTTAACTTAATTTAATTTAATTTAATTTAACTCCAAGATTTTAAATTTGATTTTAATTATTATTTTAATTTTAAGAACTAAATATTATTGAAGTGACTTATTTAGGGATTTTTAAATTAAAGAATAAATGTCCTCTTAATAATATCCCTATTTTAATAATCCAAATTTTAAATATATTCTTTCCAAAATTTAAATTATTTAATTAATTAGAGTTTCATTTTAATATTTTCAAAGTGTTTAATGGGTTCTACCCCTTAAATTCCCTAAGTTTCAATCATCCAAGAGAAAATTAAAATCAAATATTTTACCCTCCATTTTGATTAAACCTAAAGTTTTAATTAAAGGTTAAAATTCTTAATTACCTTTATGCCCTTTTAGTCCTATTTATTTCATAACTCATTAAATTTAGCTCAAATGAATTTGAAATTTTTATGTCACTTTATTCATATGTCAATTAAGACAGTAGAGGAGAAAATGTGATTTTTTTTACTTTAATTTATTTATATAATTATTTTTAGAAGAAAATAGGGGTTTTCAAAGAAAATTCAACAACATGACCAAGGAGAGGTTTTTGTCCTTAAGAAAATTATGGGATGTTTCTAATGACTAGAGGACTACTTAGACCAATTTTTGTGATTTTTTTAATTATATTTTATTTATTATAATTATTTTAAATTTTAGAGTATTAATTAATTTTAAAAGAAAATAAAAATTGAAAAATAGATTTTATATTTTTCTTAAATTTCTCTGACATCAAGGAGTCTAGAGAAACAAGTTTTATAATTTTATGATTTTTCTTTGATTTATTAGAATTATTTTAGTGAAAAGGTTCGAAAATTCATTTTTTAATATTAAAAAATACATTAAGCCTTTAAAATTCCATTTATTATCCTAGGGACTTAGGAAAAATATTTGGTTTGTTCCTAAGTGATTAGGAGTCAAAATGTAACATTTTTATGATTTTTAATATTTTTGTGATTTTTATTATTTTTTAATTATTAAAATATTAAAATATTGTGAAAAATCAACTTTTTTAGAAAATTCCAATTTTAATTTTCCTAAACTCCCTGATACCAGAGAAGCTCAAAACTATTTTTGTGAATTTTTGAAAAGTATTTTTGGAGTTATGAATTTTTAAAGTTCCATTTTGCTTATGAGGCTTAATCAATCCATTTGGTGGGGTTAATCAAGTCCAATTGATTTCAAAATTTTATTTAAGGTTCTTCTGATCCTGAAAAACAATGGAGAATTGTTTTCAAGTCAATTTGTTGTGTGGTTAACCCTAATTAATTCAAGTTTAATTTTAGGTATTTAGGCTAACTAGGGTTGTTCTTAATGAATTAAGCCTAACCATAATTATCCTAGTGTCCTCTGGTCCTAAGAAACTTCACTAAATTTTCCTAGAATTTATTTTACAACATGCTAATTATTGGAATTAAAATACCTAAAACAGTGACATGAACTTAAAAAATACATAACTTTCCATAGAGATGGCCTCTGACCTTGAAAAATTCACAGAATGTTCCCAAGATCAGAGGCTTCAAAAGCCCTATGGTCTAATGCCATGGTGAATTGTCTATGCAATTGCAGAATCAAAACATTAGAAACAGTAAATAAATTATTAAAAATAAAATTCTCATCCAATTAACTTGATTTCTTTTCCACATTATTCTCCTCTATTCACTGAGCAAGAGGATATTTTTATTTTATTTTTGTGATTTTTCTATGCAAAGATATGAATTTTTGAAGTTCAGGGCATTAAATAATTCAAAAATACCCTAATTTCCTACTTATCCGACTCGGCGCCGCGTCATCCTACGGCGGATCGAAAGCCCACGCGTCGCTCTGTAATTCGGCGCCGCCATCTGACTCAGCGCTCCAGGGGCCCGCGGTTCACGTAACATTGTGTTGTCCGGCTTGATCTCGACCGTCCGCTCGATACACGCGCGATCCAACGGCTCCTGGTCATCGTCTACGACTGGTGTGCACCCGTGACCGTCCACACTCAAACCCTAATATTTCTCTCGATTCTCAATGGATTTATGAGTTCTTATACTCTATCAATTCGTCTTGAAGAGACGAACACATCCATACTGTTTATAAGCTATGAAATTAACTTAAACAAAATGGAGAGTTGCTGGAAGCTCGGGAGGAAGAATGAGTTCATACCTTTGCTCAGAGAAGTGAAGCTTCGATTTGAGGGTTGTGTCACCTTCGATTGAGTCCAAGCAAGTTCCAGATGAAGTCCTTGGCTCTGGGGAATTGTCTAAGTATGAAAGTGACCAAGGCCGATCACAAAGCTTGGAGGCAGGAAGCAATGGCTGGCCTGGTGAGGGGGCTTTTGCTGGGGAATTTCTCCTATTGGTCTGGTGAAGGTGTAGGGTCAATCAATTTGAAGATTGGCTTACTGTGGTGAAGTGTCATGTTTTTTGGGTGGATTTTCAACTCAGAAATTGAGCTCTGTTAATGGGGTTTAGGGCAAAGGAACACTGGGGATCAACTGCTCTAGGTTAGGAGAAGGTCCTGGAGCAATTTTGGCAGAGTTTCCTTAAGGTCTGGTTCATCACCTTGTTTGGCCGAGAGGTGAGTGGGTTTAAATAGAGGTGGCTGGAGGGCTTCCCAGGGGCAATTGGAGGTTTGGATCAACTACTGAGGGCAAGGGAAGAACAGCTGCAATGGCCATTTAGGCCGGCCAGGCATGGGTCACCCTCAAGGTCAGGGAGGTTAGTGCTTGAGTTTGGTGCCAACAATTGGCTTTGGACATGTGTAAAGGAGTTGGATTGAAATGGCATGGGGAGAAGGTTATTTTGGGTTAAAATGAGTCAACCCATGGTTTTGGGCTTGGTGCACCACCCAAGGCCTGGATTTAGGCTGAAAATGTTCATTTTGGTCAGCCAAGAGGAAATGGTATAGTCTCCATCAAGGATTAGATGGCTAACTTGGTTTAGTGTGTATCATGGATGAGGTTAAAAAGGCTTAAGGAAGGTTTAAAAAGGGGCCCCTCCATTTGCCATAAATGACATGATGAGGTGTCAAAACTCTCATGGCTTCATATGGCTTGTAAATGGCTCACATTTGGCTTACCTTTGGCTTGGAAAAGGTTGGTTTGTTTCAAGAAAAAGGATTTTAAGGATTTTTGGTATTTAGGGGGTAATTTGGCATGTGGCTTGATTTGGAATGGCTTGATTATTGATTTAGGACTTAGGGATGATTTCAATTAAAGGTATGATGAGAAGAATTTGTCATGTGGGCTTTGGATTGATTTTAGGCTTTTTTGAAATCATTTTGGATGGGCTTTTAAAGTGGTTTAGGGAAGTGGGCTTTTGGATTTAAAGTAAATTTTGGATGAAAATTTTGTAAAGGATTGTGCCAAATAAATTTTGCAATTGTTTTAAGCATTTGTCATGAGTGATTTGAAACAAGTTTAAAGTGATTTTGAATTGAATTGGGTTGAATTTGGACTTTTTTGGTAAAGGGGCCAAAGTGGGTCAAATTGGGCTAACTTGGGCTAAGGTTGGGCTAGTGTTGAATTTGGTGTAAAATTAATGTTGGAAAATGTTTATGGGAGTGTTACTAAGAGTTTTCAATTTTGGTTGGGCTCTAATTTTGGGATTTGAGCCTATTTGGGTTAGGTTTGAGCTTAGGTCAATTTAAGGGATTTTGGTTTTGGGTTAGGTTTGGGTGGAGTTTAGGTTCAAATTTTGGGTAATAAAGTTACTGTTTTGTTTATGGGGATGTTAGGAAGGTTTTAGAAAAGATTTGGGGTCAATTGGAGTTGAATTGGGTTGGTTTGGGCTAGGTTTAGGTCATGGGTCAAAATTGGGCCTTAAGCCCCAAATTGGAATTTGGCCCAAATGTCAATCAAATTGGATTTAGATTTAGTCTAAATTGATATTGGGGATATTGAATTGAAGTTTAGAATTGAATTGGACAAAAATTGAGGTCAATTGGGGTGGTTTGGTTTGACATTGGGTCCACTTGGGTTAAAAATGAGTCAAATTGGGGAGTTTTGGTAAAAGTTGGGTAAATTGGCAAAATTGGCCCATGGTTTAGTTGAACAAAATGAAATTGGGAATATTTGGGATTTTTTGGAATTTTCTGGGAATTTTTAGAATTTTTGGATTTTTGAGGTAAAATGGTATTTTGGTAATTTTGGGGGGTTTAGGGGTATTTTTGGAAATTTTGGTTTTTTGGCCAAAGATGGTCAATTTGAGTGGTGGGAAGTGTTTAGGACTAATTTTGAAGAATTTTGGGTAATTTGGGAAATTTTGGAAATTTTGGGTCATTTCAAGGGTATTTGGTAGGTTTGGTGGGTCCGGGGCCCGGGGGTCAAAAATTGAAATTTTGGAAAAATGAAGATTGATCAAGTGTGAGTGAAATGGGATCACTTTGGTTGAGCCATGAAGCCACATTAAGCCTATATGAGCCATGAGAGGACTCATTTGAGGCATTCACTATGTTGTTTCTAACCCTCTTAGCCAGGGGCTTAGGGGTTAAGGACCATCCATATGAATTACCAACATGAGTCAGGAAATCAAGTTGGGTGAGAGTGTGGTTTTAGGACTTGGAATGTGTGTTAGAGTGTAGTGTATGTGCAAGCCAACCCTCACCAGACCAGGCCATCCAGGGTATTTCTAAGGCCAAAAAAGTCCTATAGGGAACCCATCCTTTAAACCTCCACATTTGATTTCAACCCTCTAGGTGATTAGGGGTCTACAATCAAGCTTGTGGGGTTTGCAGGGAGTTGAGAAGTAGTTTGAATTTCTAAATGGTGGGTTCCATATTTAGTCCTCTAAGATTAGTCAAAGGAAAAGCCTAAGGCTAGATCCTAAGTACTAAAGAGAGAAGCAAAAGACCTCACTAAAATTGAGGTCAACATATATATATATTTATTTATAATTTATTTAACTATTAAATATTTTTATAATTAAATTAAATTTATCAATAATATACTATACTTAAAATATTTAAAATAAAAAAATAATATTATTTATATATAAATATATATATATATGTATATATATATATATATGTATGTATATATATATACATATGTATATATATATATATATATATATATATATATATATATATATATATATATATACATATGTATATATATATACATACATATATATATATATATATATATATATATATATATATTTATTTGTAATTTCTTTAATTATTAAATATTTTTATAATTAAATTATCTTTATAAATAATTTACTATACTTAAAACATTTAAAATAAAAAAATAATTTTACATAAATATAAATATATATATATAAATATATATATATTTATATATACACATATATATTTATTTAACTATAATTTATTTAACTATTAAATATTTTTATAATTAAATTATATTTATAAATAATATACTATACTTAAAATATTTAAAAAATATTATTAAATAAATATATAAATATATATTTATAATTTTTTTAACTATTAAATATTTTTATAGTTAAATTATATTTAAAATAATATATTATACATAAAATAATTAAAATAAAAAAAGAATGTTATATAAATTTATATATAAATATATATATATATATATATATATATATATTTATGTTCCTCTATATTTTTATTTTTATTTTTAATTTTCTTAATTATTAAATATTTTTATAATTAAATTATATTTATAAATATTATACTACACTTAAAATATTTAAAATAAAAAAATAATATTATATATATATATATATATATATATATATATATATATATATATATATATATATATATATATATATATTTATATTTATATATACAGATATAAATTTATTTATTTAAAATTTATTTAACTATTAAATATTTTTATGTTTAAATTATATTTATAAATAATATACTATACTTAAAATATTTAAAATAAAAAAATTATATTAAATAAATAAATATATATATATATATATATATATATATATATATATATATATATATATATATATATTATTTATAATTTATTTAATTATTAAATAATTCTGCGATTAAATTATATTTATAAATAATATAATATTTTTAGAATATTTAAAATAAAAAAATATTATATAAAATAATATATATATATATATATATATATATGTATATATATATATATATATATATTTAAAATTATTCTTTTACTTTAAATATTTTAAGTATATGATATTATTTATGAATACAATTTAATTATAAAATTTTTTATAGTTAAATAAATTATAAATAATATATATATATATATATATATATATATATATATATATATATATTTAATATTATTCTTTTATTTACAATTTGCTTAATTATTAAATATTTTTATAAATAAATTATATTTATAAATAATAAACTATATTTATAAATATTTAAATTAAAAAAATTAAATTTATAATTAAATTATATTTATAAATATTTAAATTGAAAAAATAATATTATTAAAATTTATTTATACATATATATGTATATATATATATAAATATATATTTATATTTATATATACATATATTTATTTATTTATTTATAATTTATTTAACTATTAATTATTTATAATTAAATTATATTTATAAATAATTTAGTATCTTTAAAAAATTTAAAATAAAAAATTAATATTATATAAAATTATATATAAATATATATTTATATATACACATACATATTTAATTATTTATAATTTAATTAACTATAAAAAAATTATATAAATAAATTATATTTATAAATAATAACCTATACTTAAAATATTTAAAATAAAAGAATAAAATTATATATATATATATATATATATATATTTTATATACCTATATATATTTTTATTTATATTTTACTTAACTATTAAATATTTTTATAATTAAATTATATTTATAAATAATAAACCATACTTAAAACATTTAAAATAAAAAAAGATATTATTTATATATATTTACTTATTTATAATTTATTTAACAATTAAATATTTTTATAATTAAATTATTGTTATAAATAATATACTATCCTTAAAAAATTTAAAATTAAAAAATAATATATAATAAATTTATATATATATATATATATATATATATATATATATATATATATATTGCTATTTATAATTTTGTTACCTATTAAATACTTTTATAATTAAATTGTATTTATAAATAATACACTATACTTAAAAAAATTAAAATAAAAAATAATATTAAATAAATTTATATATATATATATATATATATATATATATATATATATATATATATATATACACATTTATATATACCTATATATATTTTTAATTATAATTTATTTAATTATTAAATATTTTTATAGTTAAATTATATTTATAAATAACATACTATACTTTAAACATTTAAAATAAAAAAAATAATATTATATATATATATATATATATTTATTTATTTATTTATATTATTGGGCAACAGCAATGTACTGTAAATGCGATGCGCGGAAAAGAAGTCGCGTATGGCAGACCTGAAAAGAAAACAAACAAAATAGCCACCGGAGACAGCTCAGGGAGCCAAATCGCAGCAAAATTAAGTCAGAACAAATATATGTAAGTGCGGAATCATTCTAGAAGTGTTTGAATTAATTGAAATATAAGCTCTTAAAGAAAACAAGAAAAATAAGCAAGGCTCATCCAACCCAACAATATAACCTCTCAGAAGGTGAACTAGTCAACATGACACCAAGCAAAACAAAGTTTCCAAAGACAGTTCCAGCAAAAAGAAGTTAAAAGCTAAAAATACATGTATGCGTGTGTCTATATATATATAAAAGGGAAGCAAGAAGAGGATATTTATTTAATATATATAAATTTCTTTAATATTATTTTTTATTTTAAATATTTTAAGTATAGTATATATTTTATAAATATAATTTAATTATAAAAATATTTAATAATTAAATAAATTATTAGAAAATAAATATATATTTGTATATATATATATATATATATATATATATATATATATATATATAATATTATTTTTTTATTTTAAATATTTTAAGTATACAATATTATTTATTTATTTATATATAAATTTATTTAATATTATTTTTTTAATTTTAGTTATTTTAAGTATAATATATTATTTATAAATTTAAATTAATTATACAAATATTAATTGCAAAATAAATTATATATATATATATATATATATATATATATATATATATTTAATATTATTCTTTTATTTTAAATATTTTCAGTATAGGATATTATTTATAAATATAATTTAATTATAAAAATGTTTAATAGATAAATAAATTATAAATAATTAAATATATATGTGTATATATAAATATATATATATATATATATATAATTTTATATAATATTATTTTTTATTTTAAAATTTTAAGTATAATATATTATTTATAAATATAATTTAATTATAAAAATATTTAATAGTCAATTTTTGACCTAATGACCAATTAATGACCAAATTAGTCAATCTCTGACCAAAAAGTTAATTTTTGACAAAATAATCAATCCTTCACCCAATGATAAACACATTGACCCAATAATGATAACTTTTGACCAAAAGTCAATTTTGGTCAAAATAGTCAATTTTTGACCTAATGACCACCCATTAACCCAATAGGTCAATTTTTGACCAAAAAGTCAACTTTGGTCAATTTTTGACCCAATGACCTACCCGTTGACCCAATATATCAAATTTTGACCAAAAAGTTTTCTTCAGTCAAAATGGTCAAATCTTGACCCAATTACCAACTCATTGACCAAGTAGGTCAACTTTTGACCAAAAAGTCAACTTTGGTCAAAATGGTCAATTTCTGACCCAATGCCACCCCGTTGACCCAAGGGTAAACTTTTGACAAAAAATTTAATTTTGGTCAAAATAATCAATTTTTGACCTAATGACCAATTTTAGACCCAATAAGTCAATATCTGACCAAAAAGTCAACTACGGTCAAAATGATCAATCTTTGACCCAATGACCAACCCATTGACACAATAGGTAAACTTTTGACCAAAAAGTCAACTTTGGTCTAAATGATCAATTTTTGACCCAACAACCAACACATTGACGCAGTAGGTCAATGTTTGACCAAAAAATTAATTTTGGACAAAATAGTCAATTTTTTACCTAACGACTAATTATTAACCCAGTAAGTCAATCTCTGACCAAAAAGTCAACTTTGGTCAAAATGGTCTATCCTTGACCCAATGACTAACCCATTGACCCAGTAGGTCAACTTTTGACAAAAAGTCATCTTTGGAAATGGACAATTCCTGATCCAATGACCACCCCATTGACTCAATGGGTTAACTCTTGACAAAAAATTCAATTTTGGTCGAAATAATCAATTTTTGACCAAATGACCAATAATTGACCCAGTAAGCCAATCTCTGACCAAAAAGTCAACTTTGATCAAAATGGTCTATCTTTGACCCAATGACAAACCCATTGACCCAATAGGTGAACTTTTGACCAAAAAGTCAGCTTTAGTTAAAATGGTCAATTTCCGACCCAATGACCAACCCATTGACCCAATAGGTTAACTTTTGACCAAAAAGTCAACGTTGGTCAAAATGGTTATACCTTGACCTAATAACCAACCCATTGACCCAATATGTCAACTTTTGACCAAAAAGTCAATTTTGGTCAAAATAGTCAAATTTTGACCTAATGACCCCCCATTAACCAAATATGTCAACTTTTGACCAAAAAGTCAACTTTGGTCAAAATGGTCAATTTTTGACCTACTGACCAACCCGCTGGCCAAATTGGTCAAATTTTGACCAAAAAGTCAACTTTTTGGTCAAAATAGACAATTTTAGACCTTATGACCAATTATTAACCTAATAAGTAAATCTTTGACCAAAAAGTCAACTTTAGTCATAATTGTCAATCCATGATCCAATAACCAACCCACTGACCCAATAGATCGACTTTTGACTAAAAAGTCAATTTTGTTCAAAATAGTAAATTTTAACATAATTACCAATTATTGACCCATTAGGTTAACTTTTCAAAAAAAAGTCAGTTTTCAACCTAATGACCACCTCATTAACCTAAAAGGTCAACTTTTGACCAAAAGTCAAATTTGGTCAAAATGGACAATTTCTGACACAATGACCTAAATGTCAACTTTGGTGAAAATATTTAATCCTTCATCCAATGACCAACCAATTGACCCAATTTGTTAACTTTTTACTAAAAAGTCAACTTTAGGCCAAAATAGTTAATCCTTGACCCAATGACCAACCTATTGACCCAATAGGTCAACTTTTGATCAAAAAGTCAATTTTGCTCAAAATTGTCAATTTTTGACCTACTGACCGCCTCATTGACCTAAATAGGTCAAATTTTGACCAAAAGACAAGTTTGGTCAAAATAGTCAATCCTTAACCCAATGACCAACTCATTGACCCAATAGGTCAACTTTTGATTAAAAAGTCAATTTTAATTAAAATAGTCAATTTTTTACTTAATGACCAATTTTTTACCCAGTAAACCAATCTTTGACCAAAAAGTCAATTTTGGTCAAGATGGTTAATCTTTGACCTAATGCTCAACCTATTAACCCAATAGGTCATCTTTTGACCAAAAATTCAACTTTGGTCAAAATGGTCAATCCTTGACCCAATGACCAACCCATTGGTCTAATAGGTCAACATTTGACCAAAAAGTCAATTTTAGTCAAAATAAACAATTTTTGAATTAATGACCCAATAAGTCAATCTCTGACCAAAAAGTTAACTTTGGTCAAAATGGTCAATCCTTGATCCAATGACAAACCCATTGACCCAATAGGTCAACTTTTGACCAAAAAACTAATTTTGGTCAAAATAGTCAATTTTTTAATTAATGACCAATTATTGACTCAATAAGTTAATCTCTAACCAAAAAGTGAACTTTTGTCAAAATAGTTAATCCTTGACTCAATGATAAACTCATTGACCCAATATTTTTATTTATAATTTATTTAATTATTAAATTTTTTTATAATTAAATTATATTTATAAATAATATACTATACTTAAAACATTTAAAATAAAAAAAATACTATTATATATATATGAATATATTTATTTTTTTATTTATTTATATATACATATATTTATATTTTATTTATATTTTATTTAACTATTAAATATTTTTATATTTAAATTATATTTATAAATAATATACTATACTTAAAATTTTTAAAATAAAAAAATAATATTATATAATATTATATAAATAAATAAATATATATATATATATATATATATATATATATATACATACCATTTTGACTAAAGTTGACTTTTTGGTCAAAAGTTGATCTATTGGGTTAATGGGTGGTCATTAGGTCAAAAATTGACTATTTTGACCAAAATTGACTTTTTGGTCAAAGGTTGTCCTGTTGGGTCAATGTGTTTGTCATTGGGTGAAGGATTGATTAGTTTGACAAAAATTAATTTTTTGGTCACATATTGACTTATTTGGTCATTAATTGGTCATTAGGTCAAAAATTGACTATTTTGACCAAGATTTAATTTATGGTCAAAAGTTAACCCATTGGGTCAACGGGGAGGTCATCGGCTCAGAAATTGACCATTTTGACCAAAGTTGACTTTTTGGTCAAAAGTTGACAATTTTTGCCAATGTGTTGGTAATTAGATCAAGAAGTTGACCATTTTTACCAAAGATGACTTTTTTGGTCAAAAGATGACCTATTTGGTAAATGGGTTGGTCATTGGGTCAAAAATTGTCCATTTTGACCAAAGTTGACTTTTTGGTCAAAAGTTGACATATGGGTCAATGGGTGGTCATTTGGTCAAAAATTGACTATTTTTACCAAAATTGGCTTTTTGGTCAAAAGTTGACCTATTGGGTCTATGGGTTTGTCATTGGATCAACGATTGCCCATTTTGCCTAAGGTTGAATATTTGGTCAGAGATTGAATTATTGGGTCAATAATTGGTCATTAATTCAAAATTTTTTTATTTTGACCGAAATTGACTTTTTGGTCAAATGTTGACCTATTAGGCCAATGGGTTGGTCATTGGGTCAAGGATTGATCATTTTGACCAAAGTTGACTTTTTGGTCAAAAGATATCCTATTGGGTCAATGGGTTGGGCATTAGGTCAAAGATTAATCATCCTGACCAAAGTTGACTTTTTGGATCGAGATTGGTTTACTGGGTAAAAAAATGGTCATTAGGTCAAAAATTGACTATTTTAATAAAAATTGACTTTTTGGTCAAAGTTGACATATTGGGTTAATGGGTTGGTCATTGGGTTAAGGATTGACAATTTTGACCAAAGTTGTCTTTTGGTCAAAATTTGACCTATTTAGGTCAATGAGGCGGTCAGTAGATAAAAAATTAACAATTTTGAGTATAATTGACTTTTTGGTCAAAAGTTGATCTATGTGTCAATAGGTTGGTCATTGGGTTGAGGATTAAATATTTTGGCCAAAGTTGACTTTTTAGTCAAAAGTTAACAAATTGGGCCAATGGGTTGATCATTGGATGAAGGAATGACCATTTTCACCAAAGTTGACATTTAGGTCATTGTGTCAGAAATTGACCATTTTCACCCAATTTGACTTTTTGGTCAAAAGTTGACCTTTTGGGTCAATGAGGAGTCGTTAGGTCAAAAATTGCCAATTTTGACCAAAATGGGCTTTTTTGTTCAAAAGTTGACCTATTGGGTCAATAATTGGCAATTATGTAAAAAAATTACTATTTTGACCAAAATTGACTTTTTGGACAAAAGTCGATCTATTGGGTCGGTGGATTGGTTATTGGGTCAAGGATTTACCATTTTGACCAAAGTAATCTTTTTGTTCAAAGGTTGACATGTTGGGTCAATGGGTTTGTCATTAGGTCAAGGATTGATAATTATGACCAAAGTTGACTTTTTGGTCAGAGATTTACTTATTGGGTCAATAATTGGTCATTAGGTCAAAAATTGTCTATTTTAACCTAAAAAGTTGATTTTTCGGTCAAAATTTGACCAATTTAGTCAATGGGTTGATCATTGGGTAAAAAATTGACCATTTTGACCAAAGTTGACTTTTTGGTCAAAAGTTGACCTATTTGGTTAATGGGTGGTCATTAGGTCAAAAATTGACTATTTTGACCAAAATTGACTTTTTGGTCAAAATTTGACTTATTGGGCAATGGGTTTGTCATTGGGTCAATCATTGACCATTTTGTCCAAAGTTGACTTTTTGGTCAGAGATTGACTTATTGGGTCAATAATTGGTCATTAATTCAAAAAATTGACTATTTTGGTCAAAGGTCAAAAATTAATTATTTTGACCAAAATTAAATTTTTGGTCAAAAGTTGAGCCATTGGGTCAACGGAGAGGTCATTATGTCAAAAGTTGACCATTTTGACTAAAATTAATTTTTTTGGTCAAAAGTTGATCAATTTTGGTCAAATGTTGACTTATTAGTCAAAAGTGGACTTATCATTTGACCAAAGTTGACTTATTGGGTCAATTGATGGTTATTCAGTCAAAAATTGACTATTTGACCAAAATTGACTATTTGGTCAAAAGTTGACCTATTGGGTCAATGGGTTTGTCATTGGGTTAAGGATTGAATATTTTGACCAAAGTTGACTTTTTGGTCAGAGATTAACTTATTGAGTGAATAATTGGTCATTAGATCAAAAATTAACTATTTTGACCCAAATTTACATTTCGGTCAAAAACTGACCTATTGGGTCAATGGGTTGGTCTTTGGGTCAATGGGGTGGTCATTGGGTCAGAAATTGGCCATTTTGACCAAAGATTACTTTTTGGTCAAAAGTTGACCTATTTTGACCAAATTTGATTTTTTGGTCAAAACTTAACCTATTGGGTCAACGGGGTGGTCATTGGGTCAGATATTGACTATTTTGACCAAAGTTGACTTTTGGTCAAAAGTTGAGCTATTTGGTCAATGAGTTGGTAATTGGGTCAATAATTGACCATTTTGACCAAAGATGACATTTTGGTCAAAAGTAGACCTATTGGGTCAATGGGTTGGTCATTGGGTTAAAAATTGATCATTTTGACCAAAGTTGACTTTTTGGTTAAAAGTTGACCTATTTGGTCAATGAGTTGGTAATTGGGTCAAGAATTGACCATCTTGAGCGAAGATGACTTTTTAGTCAAAAAGTTGATCTATTGGGTCAGTGGGTTGGTCATTGTGTCAAAAATTGACCATTTTGACCAAAGTTGACTTTTTGTTAAAAAGTTGACCTATTTGGTTAATGCGTTTGTCATTGGGTCAAGGATTGACCATTTTGACTAAAGTTGACTTTTTTGTCAGACATTGACTACTGGGTCAATAATTGGTCATTAATTCAAAAATAGACTATTTTAATCCTTAACCCAATGACCAACCCATTGGCTTAATAGGTCAACATTTGACCAAAAAGTCAATTTTGGTCAAAATAAATAATTTTTGAATTAATGACCCAATAAGTCAATCTCTGACCAAAAAGTTAACTTCGGTCAAATTGGTCAATCCTTGATCCAATGACAAACCCATTGACCCATTAGGTCAACTTTTGACCAAAAAGCCAATTTTGGTCAAAATAGTCAATTTTGAATTAATGACCAATTATTGACCCAATAAGTTAATCTCTGACCAAAAAGTGAACTTTGGTCAAAATGGTCAATCCTTGACCCAATGACAAACCCATTGACCCAATATTTTTCTTTATAATTTATTTAATTATTAAATATTTTTATAATTAAATTATATTTATAAATAATATATTATACTTAAAACATTTAAAATAAAAAAAATAATATTATATATATTAATTTATTTATATATAGGTATATTTATATTTTTATTTATAGTATGTTTAACTATTAAAAATATTTATATTTAAATTATATTTATAAATAATATACTATACGTAAAATATTTAAAATAAAAAAATAATATTATATATTTTTATATATACAAATATATATATTTATATATACACATATATATTGATTTATTTATAATTTATTTAACCATTAAATATTTTTATAATTAAATTAAATTTATAAATAATATACTATACTTAAAAAATTTAAAATAAAAAAATAATATAATATAAATTTATATATATATATATTTATATATTGATATATATATATTTATTTATAATTTATTTAATCATTAATTATTTTTATAATTAAATTATATTTATAAATAATATATTATATTTAAAACATTTAAAATAAAAAAATAATATTAATCCTTGACCCAATGACCAACCTATTGACCCAATAGGTCAACATTGACCAAAAAATCAATTTTGCTCAAAATTGTCAATTTTTAACATACTGACCGCCTCATTGACCTAAATAGGTCAAATTTTGACAAAAAGACAACTTTGGTCAAAATAGTCAATCCTTAACCCAATGACCAACTCATTGACCCAATAGGTCAACTTTTGACCAAAAAGTCAATTTTAATTAAAATAGTCAATTTTATACTTAATGACCAATTTTTGACCCAGTAAACCAATCTCTGACCAAAAAGTCAACTTTGGTCAAGATGGTTAATCTTTGTTCTAATGCCTAACCCATTGACCCAATAGGTCATCCATTGACTAAAAAGTCAACTTTGGTCAAAATGGTCAATCCTTGACCCAATGACCAACCCATTGGCTTAATATGTCAACATTTGACCATAAAGTCAATTTTGGTCAAAATAAACAATTTTTGAATTAATGACCCAATAAATCAATCTCTGACCAAAAAGTTAACTTTGGTTAAAATGGTCAATCCTTGATCCAATGACAAACTCATAGACCCAATAGGTCAACTTTTGACGAAAATGTCAATTTTGGTCAAAATAGTCAATTTTTGAATTAATGACCAATTATTGACCCAATAAGTTAATCTCTGACTAAAAAGTGAACTTTAGTCAAAATGGTCAATCCTTGACCCAATGATAAACCCATTGACCAAATATTTTCATTTATAATTTATTTAATTATAAAATATTTTGATAATTAAATTATATCTATAAATAAAATACTATATTTAAAACATTTAAAGTAAAAAAATAATATTATATATATATATTTATTTATATATAGGTATATTTATATTTTTATTTATAATTTATTTAACTATTAAAAATATTTATATTTAAATTATATTTATAAATAATATACTATACCTAAAATATTTAGAAAAAAAATAATATTATATATATTTATATATATATATGTATGAATGTATATATATATATATATATATATATATATATATATATATATATATATATATATATATATATATCTATATATATATATTTATTTATTTATATATAATTTTTCTAACTAATAAATATTTTTATAATTAAATTATATTTAAAATAATATATTATACTTAAAATATTTAAAATAAAAAAATAATATTATATATAAATATATATATTTATATATACACATATATATTTATTTATTTATAATTTATTTAACTATTAAATATTTTTATAATTAAATAAAATTTATAAATAATATATTATACTTAAAATATTTAAAATAAAAAAACTACAAAATAAATTTATATATACATATATATATATATATATATATATATATATATATATATATATATATATATATATATTTATTTATATAAACTTATATTTATTTTTTTATTTGTTATTTATATAATTATTAAATATTTTTATAATTAAATTAACTTTATAAATAATATACTATACTTAAAACACTTAAAGTAAAAAAATAATATTATATATATATATATATATATATATATTTATATATACCTCAATATATATATTTATTTATAATTTATTTAACAATTAAAATTTTTTTTAATTAAATGATGTTTATAAAAAATATAATTTACTTAAAATATTTAAAATAAAAGAAAAATATTAAATAAATTTATATATATTTATTTATAATTTACTAAACTATTAAATATTTTTATAATTAAATTATATTTATAAATAATAAACTATACTTAAAACATTTAAAATAAAAAAATATACTATAATTAAAATAATTATAATAAAAAAATAATATAAAATAAATTTATATAAATATATATATATACACATATATATTTATTAAAAATTTTTATAATTAAAAATAATTTACTAAACTTAAAATATTTAAAATAAAATAATAATATTATGTAAATATTTAAAGATATATATATACACATATATATTTATGTATTTATCATTAATTTAACTATTAAATAGTTTTATAATTAAATTATACTTATAAATAATATACTATACTTAAAATATTTAAAAATGAAATTATTATATATATATGTATGTATATAAATCTATATATATGTAAGTATATTTATATATATATATATGTAAGTATATATCTATATATATGTATGTATATATATATATATATATGTAAGTATATTTATATATATATTTATAATTTTTTTAACTAATAAATATTTTTATAATTAAATTATATTAAAAAATAATATACTATACTTAAAATTTTTAAAACTAAAAAATAAAATTATGTAAATTTATTTATAAATATATATATATATATATATATATATATATATATATATATATATATATATATATATATATATATATATATATATATATATATATATATATATATATATATATATGTATATATATGTATGTATATATATATTTATTTATTTATCATTTTTTAACTATTAAATAATTTTAGAATTAAATTATACTTATTAATAATATATTATACTTAAAATATTTAAAATAAAAAAATAATACTAAATAAATATATATATATATATATATATATAAATATATTTTTATTTACCTCTATATATATTTTTCTATTTATAAATTTTTTAACTATTAATTATTTTTTTAATTAAATTATATTTTCAAATAATATACTATACTTAAACTATTTAAAATAAAAAATAATATTAAATAAATTTATATATATATATATATATATATATATATATATATATTTATTTGTGAATTATTTAATTATTAAATATTTTTTTAATTAAATTATCTTTTTAATTAATATACTATACTTAAAACATTTAAAATAAAAAAATAAAATTATATATATATATATATATATATATATATATATATATATATATATATATATATATATATATATATATATTTTTTTTTTTTTAAAAGGGAAGAAGCCACAAAGGCTCCCTACATGTTACTAGAAACTGTAATTACAAAAAACCATACCAAAAGTGGTAAGACCCCTCCTAAACATACTCCACCCGTACTAAGACTAATACATAAACAAATAGAACAGACCTAACTAAGACAAACAGAGAAACATAATATAGCCCACTCAACCAGGAGCAGTACACAAGTGCTGAAGAAAGAGCTGGCAGTATCTCAGTAAGTCCAAACAGCTTGGTGGGTGAGATAAAGATCCAATCATAAGTCCAGAGGCACAGATAAGAGATCAAAGTAATATTAGGCCAAGTGGGGACCTCAAAAAATCCCAGCACAAAAATTGGGGAGTCAGGTAGTAGTCTTGATGTAAGGGGCAGAAAGGTTGTCACTGTTGATGAGGGTCTTTAGCTGTGTAGGAATGATGGCTGAGGCCCTCACATTTTGGGAAGAAGCACCAACTTTAGCAAGCTCGACCAGGCGGGTTGATTACCTTCCTTGTGAATGAAGGTGAATTGAACATTGAGTTTGGAGACACCGGCGAGGATTCTACTTCTCCAGTGACCATGATGCCAGGGAGGATTGGAGAGGCAAGGGTTCAACAATGTGATAATTTCCTCATTGTCCCCTTCCACCATAATATTATACCAGTTACAGCTAATGGCCATGGAAAGCCCCCAAAAGATGGAAATGAGATCAGCTTCCAAAGTATCAGCAGCATCCACAGGTGCATGGAAGAAGAGCATGCAATCACCCCTGTGGTTCCTGAAAATTCCACCAAATCCAGCACCTTCCTCATTGCAGACGGACCATTATAATTTAGTTTAAGGAAGGGGGAATAGGGGGATGCCATTTGACCGGTGTGATTCTGTGGGAAGGAGCCTCATGAGTGGTCTCAAGCCCACAAATATTAGATAAATTATTATATCTGATGAGTTTTTGAATGTAGGAGAGACAATTGTGTGCAACTTTTAGTTCACTGGGTAGAATGTCATCAAAGGTGGCTTTATTCCTTGCCATCCAAAGGAACCATGCACAGATAAGAGGGACTGCACCAATCCCATGCTTGTTCCAATCGCCCAACAAGAGTGAAGGCGGACCCGGAAAGGCTTTGTGTGTTGATTTGACGAGTCTTTGAAGGATTAACCTCCAAACAAGCCGAGAAAACCCGCATTTGAAAAACGGGTGTTTGATAGATTCTTCCTCCCTCATGCAAAGTCTACAACAAGAAGGACCCCTCAGACCTTTTAGTTTGAGGATGTCATCAGTAGGAAGGATCTTCAGGAAAGTTCTCCAAGTAAAGAAGGTCATAGATGGTGATAAATATTTGTTCCAAGGACATTCACTCCAAGGTATGAGCTCCCACTGGTAAAGTTTGGAGTAGATTGCTTTAGACAAGCTATGTTGGGCACAGGAATGCCAAATGATAGAGTCCTGCTTCTGCCTGTCAAAACTAATGGTGGCCACCGCTCAGCGGATTCGGGGGTAAGCACGGTTTGAAGATCCTCCAGAGACCAATTAGTCCGACCAACACTCGAAACTTTGAGTTTAAGGTTGGGAATGTTAGTACTGGGGTTGAGCCAATCGAGTTGGGCACCAATTATCCAACCGGAAGGTGAGGTCCCCTTCCCCAACTGCCGGCTAAACGGACTTTCGGCTTGCAGCCTAATTCGAGCATAGCTTTCCATAGCTTAGAGTCACCCACTTTGCTGCTAACCAGGGTCGGGTGGAGCAGTTTGCAATATTTACCCATCAGAAAATTAGCCCATAGGGAGTTCTGGGATCTGAATTTGATCCACAACTTACATAGATTCACTTGAATTATCTGCTTTATAGTTTTAAACCCCAATCCACCAGCCCAAGTAGGCTTAGCCACTTTTGTCCAGGAGGTCCAATGACACTGCTTTCTTTGGCCAGCCCAAAGAAACTTGTTAAAAGCTTTTTCAAAGAGAGTTTGGATTCCTTTGTTCATAGTGGTCATCTGAAGAACATAAGCAGGCAAAGTGGTGAGTATACTTCTCAGGATAGTTATCCTACCTCCACTGGAAAGGTACTTGTGAGTCCAATTTGCCAAATAAGAGTTGATTTTCTGCAGGATGCCTTCAAAGTGCCTTTGCTTTGTTCTACCCATATCAAGCTGTACCCCTAAGTACTTGAGAGGCAGGTGAGTGCTAGTAAAGCCAGTGAAATTAATAACCCAGTTTCTGACCTCCACAGAAGTTTTTGAAGAAAATAGGAGATGGCTTTTGGACTTATTGAACACCATGCCAGAAGTTTGCTGGAAGGAGTTCAGGCATTTGACAATCATTTTGACAGCATTCTTGGAAGCATTGGAGAAGACCATAACATCATCTGCATACACTAAGTGAGATACTAAAATATTAGACTTGTGGTGATACCTGTTGGAGGGGTGTGATATGCTAGCTTGGTTCAATAGTTTGGAGAAATAATCCATAGCCAAGATGAAAAGGGTGGGAGATAGAGGGTCTCCTTGCTTGAGACCCCTAGAAGCGAGAAGTAGCCCCAAGTAGACCCATTGAGCGGAATAGAGTGGGCATTAGCCCCCGACCATCTTCTCGATTAGATTGCGAAAGAATTACGAAAACCCCTTGCTCGTGAGAGTGTCTATAAGAAAATCCCAGTGGATGGTATCATATGCCTTCTTAATATCAAGCTTGTAAATTAAATTGCCACTTCTGCACTTAGTATTCAAGTTCAAAAGAAGCTCCTGTGCTAACAAGATATTATCAGCAATGGACCTACCTTTGACAAAAGCAGCTTGATTAGGGCGATAACTTTCTCCAAAATGGGTTGTAGTACGTTGACTAACACCTTGCTTATAGTTTTGTCGATCACGGATGTGAGACTAATAGGTCTAAAGTGATCCCAACTAGTTTGTTTAGTGTCTTTGGGGATTAAAACAAAGTTGGAAGCATGGAAGTATTGAGGAATGTCTTCTCCCAGAAAGAAACTAGTGATGGCATCCTTCACCTCAGCTTTAATGATCACCTAAGCCTTGATGTAAAAATCAGAAGTGTACCCATCAGGGCCTGCAGTCTTAGAGCTATCAATAGAGTTAATGGCCTTCCAGATCTCCTCTTCAGATGGGGGATTAGTGAGATTAAGCTGACTAATGTAATCATAATGATCAGTGAAAAGGGCAGTGTTTATGCTTGGTTCTTTGACTTGGGTATTGTTGAAGTAGGGAATGAAAATATTGGGTAGCATCTCTGCCAATCTCCAAGTGGTTGGAGATCCAATCCCCATTCTCCTTTTTGATGCTATGTATGAAATTGCATTTCCTCTTATATTTAAGGTAGGCATGGTAGTAGGCGGTGTTCCTATCTCCCTCCTTAAAATGATTAATGGAGGCCTTCTGTTGAAGAAATTTGTCCTGAATATCAATAGAGTGCATCAGTTTGGCTTCAGCAGCAAGGAGTTGGGACTGAAGGGCACTGTTATTAAGGCTTTTCTCTTCCAAATCTAAGACATCTCTTTCAGCTTGCTCCACCACTTTAAATACATTGCCAAATTGATTCCAGCCCCAGTTAGATAATTTCCTACTCAGCCTGTGATGAAGGAGGCACAGCTTGTGCCAAGGGTCCATCTGTGTAGAAACTTGCCAATTTTCTCTGACCACCGCGGGAAGGAGGGGTGGGTAGACCGGATATTCCGATATCTGAAAGGTTTAAAGGAGGGGGTACTGGGAGGAGCAGTAATAGATATAAGGAGAGGCCTATGGTCAGAGCAAATAAGAGCAAGATGAGTGATCTGGGTATGCAGAAAATGACTATGCCAGAGCTCATTGGCCAGAAATCTATCCAGCCTTTCTTTAGTAGAATTCCTTTTCCGAGTGAACTTAGGACCCCTAAATCCCGGATCATAAAGCCCAGTTCGCATCAATATTATCACTGAAGGTGTTCATTGTAGTTACATTAGGTCTGAGGCCACCCAGTTTTTCAGCAGGAGTAGTAATACAATTGAAATCACCCCCAATGATCCAGGGGCAATTAATTACATTGCTTAGATTTTGGATATGCTCCCATAGCAGAGTTCTATCATCTTTTCTACACCCAGCATACACAAAGGTGGCATTAGCCGCCTGTCCAGCAAAGGAGATAGAGATATGAACCATCTGTCGAAGATCCGACAAGACGATCCAATTAAGTTCTTTCCTGCAAAAGACCCATATCTTGTTGTTGGAATTAGCAAAATGAGTGAAACCATGAAAAGAGTTGATAATTTTATTGGAATGCTGATGCACCAGAGGCTCAAGTAAGGCAAAGCACCAAAGGGAATGTTTTTTGGTAAGATAATGAATCCTTTGAAGTGAGGGTGGGTGGGCCACACCTCTAATATTCCAGCATAGAAAGTTTATCATGCAATAAAGTAGGTAGGAGGGGTGGGGGAAGGTGGGTGGGATTTTGATCTGGTTCTCCCCCTTAAAGGGAGTGAGGAAGAGGGTTCAGCTAGTAAGGAATGAGAGGTAGTGGAACTGGAGTTAATGTCTAATTTATTTCTTTTTTTCTTTTTAGCATTCTGCACTTCCCAATTATTTTCCAACATGCTCTGAATGAGTTGGGTGGGGGGAGGTTGGGGAATAACAGTAGAAGGGGCTAAATCAGGAGAACCAATGTTCAGGGGGGGTAGTATAGAGGGAGAGGAGGGAGGGTCAGGCTGAATGTGTTTACTGGGGGGGGTGGAGATGGAGGGGACTGTCAAAGGCTGAGGCAAAATAGCAGAGATAGGAGATTGAATTGGGTGGGGGTCAGGTTGAATGGATTTACTGGGGGGGTGGGGATGGAGGGGACAGTCAAAGGCTGAGGCAAAACAGCAGTGATAGGAGATTTAATTGGGGTAGAGGAGGGGCCGCTAACCAAAGGTTCGATCTCGGGAGCCTTTCGGGAGGAGGGTGTAGTCTATAACACTTCTCAATAGTATGCCCAAACATCTTGCAATTAGTGCAATAGTGAGGTTTCTGCTGCATGATAACTTCCTGCCAAAAGCCCTCAGCAGCAGTACCCACCCAGATTCTATTGACTTCAGGTAAGGAGATGTCTCTTTCAATCTGAATCCTAGCTGCTTCAGGTAGGCCTCTATTACAAGTGGCTGCATCCATTCTGAGGGGGGTTCCAATAGCTCTAGCAATCTGGAATAAGGCTTTATGGTTGAAATATCTGTATGGGAGATTAGGGAATTTAAACCAAATTGGAATGATGGGTGGTTCCTTGCTGGGATCAAATCCTGGTGTCCATTTTAGAAGTTTCATTTCCATACCAGCAATAGTTACACATTGCTTTGCAAATAGCTTAGCATAATCTTCCTCATTAGAGAAATGGATAAGAAGGTGCCTTCCATCTAGAAGCCCCATTCTCCAATTACCAGAAAATGCCAGTGACTCAAAAAAAGCCCTGACTAGCTCCATCTTTGGATGTCCCAAAGTGAATTTCCCTATAAGGGTTAATCTGACTTCTTCATTCAGAGTGTTAATTTCCTCATCAGAAAAATAGACAGCTGGGCAGCCATCCTTGACATCAATGGGATGAATGAAAGGGCTGGACACTTTCCTGCGACGAAGCATCATGAAAAATGCGGGGAAGAAAAGATTGGAAGGTTGGTTCGGATTAGGGCCTTGGCCCAACACTCCGCATAAGATGCCTTAATCCATTCACTCCCGGTAGCGAGAATCCACAGGATTAGCCATTGACAAGAACAAACCGAGTAAAAAGCTCGGTAGCAAAGAGACAACAAACGGAGACTCGGCAGTCTCCGGTAATTAGCTCGATTGAAGGAAAAGCCGATCTTCCCAGTCACAGCAAGGCTCCAAAAGCCAATGGAACAGTAGAAATTTGAATTAACAGAGCCCGGGAGATCCAAAACCCAGCAAAGAAGTCCCCAACACTACTACAAACCCAGGGAGGACCACACACCCAACACCTCTTCAAGCCCACCACCACCAGCAGAGTCAGCCGTGGCAGACTCATGGCTGAAACCCCAGCGAGCTCCAAATCCAGATCGCCACAACCATCCTA
>JAKZJZ010000120.1:35000-40000 GCA_022702705.1 Papilionanthe hookeriana x Papilionanthe teres
TATATATATATATATACATACATATATATATTTATTTATCATTAATTTAACTGTTAAATATTTTTATAATTAAATTATATTTATAAATAATATATTATACTTAAAATATTTAAAAAAGAAATTATTAGATATATATATATATATATATATATATACTTATATATAAATATATATGTATGTTTATATATATATATATATATATATATATATATATATATATATATGTAAGTATATTTGTATATATATATATATATTTAGAATTTTTTTAACTAATAAATATTTTTATAATTAAATTATATTTAAAAATAATATACTATACTTAAAATATTTAAAATAAAAAAATAAAATTATGTAAATTTATTTATAAATATATATATTTTTATTTATTTATTTATCATTTTTTAACTATTAAATAATTTTATAATTAAATTATACTTATTAATAATATATTATACTTAAAATATTTAAAATAAAAAAATAATATTAAATAAATTTTTATATATATATAAATATATATTTATGTACCTCTATATATATTTTTCTATTTATACCTATATATATATTTATTTATAATTTATTTAATTATTAAATACTTTTATAATTAAATTATATTTATAAATAATATAATATACTTAAAATATTTAAAAAAAAAAAGAATAATTTTATAGTTATATTTGCTTATTTATTTAATAATATATATATATATATATATATATATATATATATATATATATATATATATATATATATATGTATTTGTTTATTTATTTATTTATTAATATATATATTTGTTTATTTATTTAATTATTTATAATTTTTTTTAATTATTAAATATTTTAATAATTAAATTATATTTAAAAATAATATACTATACTTTCAATATTTAAAATAAAAAATAATATGATATAACTATAACTTTAAATAATTTTATAATTGAATTATATTTATTAATAATATATTATACTTAAAATATTTAAAATAAAAAATTTATATTAAATTAATTTTTTTAAATATATAAATAGATATTTATGTACCACTATATATATATATATATATTAATTTATAATTATTTTAATTATTAAATATTATTATAATTAAATTTTATTTATAGATAATATACTATACTTAAAATATTTAAAATAAAAAAATAATATTAAATAAATTTTTTTATATATATAAATATATATTTATGTACCTCAATATATATAATTTTATTTATAATTTTCTTAATTATTAAATATTTTTATAGTTAAATTATATTTATTAATAATATACTATACCTAAAATATTTAAAATAAAAAAATAATATTATATATATATATATATATATATATATATATATATATATATATATATATATATAGATATAAATTTATTTATTTATAATTAATTTAACTATTAAATATTTTTATGATTAAATTATATTTTTAAATAATATACTATACTTAAAATAGTTAAAATAAAAAAATAATATTAAATAAATATATATATCTATATATATATTTATATATAATTATATTAATATTTTATAAAAAAAATAATATTAATTAAATAAATAAATATATATATATATATATAAATAAATTAAATATACATATATATATATATATATATATATATATATATATATATATATATATATATATATATATATTTATATATATATATATATATTCATAATTTTTATAACTTTTAAATATTTTTATAATTAAATTATGTTTAAAAATAATATACTTTACTTAAAATATTTAAAATAAAAAAATAATATTAAATAAATTTATGTATATATATATATAAATATATATTTATATATACCTATTTATATATTTTTATTAAATATTTTTTAAATTATTAAATATTTTGTTATTAAATTTTATTTATATATAATATATTATACTTAAAGTATTTAAACTAAAAAAATAATATTAAATAAATAAATATATCTATATATATATATTTATATAAACCTATATATATATTATATAAAAAAATACTATTAAATAAATAAATCTATATATATAAATAAATTAAATATATATATATATATATATATATATATATTTATAAATAAATATTTATTTATTTATTTATCATTTTTTTAACTATTAAATAATTTTTTAATTAAATTATATTTGTGAATAATATATTATACTTGAAATATTTAAAATAAAAAATAACGTTAAATAAATTTTTTTATATATAAATATATATTTATGTACCTCTTTATATATTTTTTTATTTATAATTTTTTAACTATTAATTATTTGTATCATTAAATTAAATTTATAAATAATATACTACACTTAAAATATTTAAAATAAAAAATAATATTAAATAAATTTATATATATATATAAATATATTTATTAATAAATACCTATATATTTTTTTATTTACAATTTATTTAATTATTAAATTTGTTTTTGATTAAATTATATTTATAAATAATATATTATACTTAAAATATTTAAAAAATAATAATAATATTGATATATATATATATATATATATATATATATATATACCTATATATATTTATTTATAATTTATTTAACTATAAAATATTTTTATAATTGAAAAATATTTATAAATAATGTACTACATTTAAAATATTTAAAATAAAAAATAATTATTATATACATATTTTTTTATTTATAATTTATTTAATTATTAATTATTTTTTAAATTAAATTATATTTATAAATAATATTCTTTACTTAAAACATTTAAAATATAAAAATAATATTATATATATATATATATATATATATATATATATATATATATATATATATATATATATATATATATATATATATATATATATATATATATATATATATATATATATATATATATTTATATACCTATATATATATATATTTATTTATAATTAATTTAATTATTTAATATTTTTATATTTAAATTATATTTATAAATAATATACTATACTTAAAATATTTATAAATATATATATATATATATATATATATATATATATATATATTATATTTATTTATTTATTTATATATACATATATATATATATATATTATTTATATTTTATTTAACTATTAAATATTTTTATAATTGAATTGTATTTATAAATAATATACTATAATTAAAATATTTAAAATAAAAAAATAATATTAAATAAATTTATTTGTTGATATATATTTATTTATTTATATATACCTATATATTTATTTATTTATAATTTATTTAATTATTAAATATTTTTATAATTAAATTATATTTATAAATAATATACTATACTTAAAATATTTAAAGTAAAAATAAAATTTTATAAATTTATATATATATAAATAAATATATAGATTTATATATACCTATATATATATATATATATATATTTAATTTATTTAATTTTTAAATATTTTTATAATTAAATTATATTTATAAATAATATACTATACTTAAAATATTTAAAATAAAAAATAAAATTATGTAAATTTATTTATAAATATATATATTTTTATTTATTTATTTATCATTTTTTAACTATTAAATAATTTTATAATTAAATTATACTTATTAATAATATATTATACTTAAAATATTTAAAATAAAAAAATAATATTAAATAAATTTTTATATATATATAAATATATATTTATGTACCTCTATATATATTTTTCTATTTATCCCTATATATATATTTATTTATAATTTATTTAATTATTAAATATTTTTATAATTAAATTATATTTATAAATAATATAATATACTTAAAATATTTAAAAAAAAAGAATAATTTTATAGTTATATTTGCTTATTTATTTAATAATATATATATATATATATATATATATATATATATATATATATATATATATATATATATATATATATATATATATATATATATATATATATATATATATATGTATATATATGTATTTGTTTATTTATTTATTTATTAATATATATATTTGTTTATTTATTTAATTATTTATAATTTTTTTTAATTATTAAATATTTTAATAATTAAATTATATTTAAAAATAATATACTATACTTTCAATATTTAAAATAAAAAAATAATATGATATAACTATAACTTTAAATAATTTTATAATTGAATTATATTTATTAATAATATATTATACTTAAAATATTTAAAATAAAAAATTTATATTAAATTAATTTTTTTAAGTATATAAATAGATATTTTTGTACCACTATATATATATATATATATTAATTTATAATTATTTTAATTATTAAATATTATTATAATTAAATTTTATTTATAGATAATATACTATACTTAAAATATTTAAAATAAAAAAATAATATTAAATAAATTTTTTTATATATATAAATATATATTTATGTACCTCAATATATATAATTTTATTTATAATTTTCTTAATTATTAAATATTTTTATAGTTAAATTATATTTATTAATAATATACTATACCTAAAATATTTAAAATAAAAAATAATATTATATATATATATATATATATATATATATATATATATATATATATATATATATATATATATATATATATATATATATATATATATATATATATATAGATATAAATTTATTTATTTATAATTAATTTAACTATTAAATATTTTTATGATTAAATTATATTTTTAAATAATATACTATACTTAAAATAGTTAAAATAAAAAAATAATATTAAATAAATATATATATCTATATATATATTTATATATAATTATATTAATATTTTATAAAAAATAATATTAATTAAATAAATATATATATATCTATATAAATAAATTAAATATACATACATATATATATATATATATATATATATATATATATATATATATATATATATATATATATATATATATATATATATATATATATATTTATATATATATATATTCATAATTTTTATAACTTTTAAATATTTTTATAATTAAATTATGTTTAAAAATAATATACTTTACTTAAAATATTTAAAATAAAAAAATAATATTAAATAAAT
>JAKZJZ010000120.1:45000-65000 GCA_022702705.1 Papilionanthe hookeriana x Papilionanthe teres
ATGACAAATCCATTGACCCAATCGGTCAACTTTTAATAAAATGATCGATTTTGGTGAAATAGTCGATTTTTGAATGACCATGATTGACCAATAAGTCAACTTTTGACCAAAAAGTTAACTTTTGTAAAATGATAAGTCAACTTTTGACCAATAAGTCAACTTTTGACCAAAATATGTCAACTTTTGTCCAAAAAAGTTAATTTTAGTCAAAATGGTCGACTTACGACATAGCGACCTCCCGGATTGACTCAGTAGCTCGACTTTGACCAAAAATTTAATTTTGGTGAAAATAATTAATTTTTGACCTAATGATCAAGATGATCAATTTTTTGAATTAATAATGAGTATTGACCCGATAGAAACGATCACGACCAAAAGTCGACTTTAGGCAAAATGTTCAACTGATTGACTGATAATAAACTAGTACTTGATAAGTTAAATTTTGATCAAAAAGTGATTTTTGTCAAAATAGTCAATTTTTGACCTAATGACCTAATTGACCAAATAAGTCAACTTTTGACCAAAAAAGTCAACTTTGGTCAAAAAGGTCAATTTTGACACGATGATCAACCCGTTGACTAAATTGGTCAATTTTGGTCGAAAAATCAAATTTTAGGTGAAATAGACAATTTTTTATCTAATAACAAATTATTGACCAAATAAATCTCTGACCAAAAAGTCAACTTTGGTCATAATTATCAATCCTTGATCCAATGACGACCCATTGACCCGATAGGTTAACTTTTGACCAAAAAATTGACTTTGGTCAAAATGGTGAAACCTTGACCCAATAACCAAACCATTGACCCAATCGTCAACCTTTAACCAAAAAGTATACTTTGGTCAAAATGGTCAATTTTTTACCCAATGACCAACTAGTTGGCCAAATTGGTCATATTTTTGACGAAAAAGTGAAACTTTTTGGTCAAAATATACAATTTTTGACCTAATGACCAATTATTAACCCAATAAGTAAATCTTTGACCAAAAAGTCAACTTTAGTCATAATTGTCAATCCTTGACCCAATAACCAACCCACTTACCCAATAGAACGACTTTTGACTAAAAAGTCAATTTTTGAGAATAAAATATTTTTGGAAGCATAATTACCAATTTTTGATCCATTAGGTCGACTTTTGAACAAAAAGTCAATTTTGATTAAATTGTCAATTTTTGACCTAATGACCTCATTAACCCAAAAGGTCAACTTTTGACCAAAAGTCAAATTTGGTCAAAATGGTGTTCTTTTCTGATGACCTAAATGCTCGACTTTAGTGAAAATGTTGATCCTTCCATCACGATGACCACGACCAATTGACCCAATTTATTAATTTTTACTAAAAAGTCAACTTTGGCCAAAATGGTTAATCCTTGACCCAATAACCAATCTATTGACCCAATAGGTCGACTTTTGACCAAGTAAATACACAACGAAATTGTCAATTTTTGAACCTACTCACGCCTCATTGACCTAAGTAGGTCGAATTTTTGACAAAGACAACTTTGGTCAAAATTGTCAATCCTTAACCCAATGACCAACTCCATTGACCCAATATATCGACTTTTGACCCGAAAGTCAATTTGATTAAAATAATCCCGATTTTTGACTTAATGACGATTTTTGACCGAGTGGTAATCTCGAGACCAAAGTCAACTTTAGTCAAGATGGTTAATCTTTGACCTAATGCCCAACCCATTGACCCAATAGGTCATCTTTTTTGACCAAAAATTGACTTTGAACAAGAAATGATGAATATGACCAGTAAATGACTATTGGCTTAATAGATCAACATTTGACCAAAAAGTTAAATTTGGTCAAAATAAATAATTTTTGAATTAATGACCCAATAGTCAATCTCTGACCAAAAAGTTAACTTTAGTCAAAATAGTCGATACTTGATCCGATAGCGAATTGGCAAATGGAAGTCGATTTTTGACAAAAAAGCGATTTTGGTCAAGAAATAGTGAAGTACGATTAATATTGCGATTATTGACCCAATAAGTTAATCTCTGACCAAAAAGTGAACTTTGGTCAAAATGATCCATCCTTGACCGATAATGAGCTTCATTGTTGATATTTTATTTATAATTTATTTAATTGTTAAATATTTTATAATTAAATTATATTTATAAATAATAAACTATACTTAAAACATTTAAAATAAAAAAATATTATATATATATATATATATATATATATATATATATATATACGTATATTTATTTATATATATACATATATTTTATTTTTATTTATAATTTGTTTAGATTTATTAAATATTTTTATATTTTAAATTATATTTATAAATAATATACTATACTTAAAATATTTAAAATAAAAAAATAATATTATATAAATTTATATATATATATATTTATCATTTTTAACTATTAAATAATTTTATTAATAAAATATATTTGTTAATAATATATTATACTTAAAATATTTAAAATAAAAAATAATGCTAAAAATTTTTTTCATATATATAAATATATATTTATGTACCTCTAAATATATATTTTTATTTATAATTTTTTTAATTATTAAATATTTTTATAATTAAATTATATTTATAAATAATATATTGTACTTAAAATATTTAAAATAGTAATATTAAACAAATTTTTTTATATATATAAATATATATTTATGTACCTCTATAAATAAATTTTTATTTATAATTTTCTTAATTGTTAAATATTTTATATTCATTATATTTATAAATAATATACTATACTTAAAATATTAAAAATAAAAAAATAATATTGCACATAAATATATATATATATATATATATATAAATTTATATTTACATATACAAATATAAATTTATTAATTTATAATTTATTTAACTATTAAATATTTTTTATGGTTAAATTATATTTTTAAACAATATCTTATACTTAAAATTTTTAAAATAAAAAAATAATATTAAATAAATATATATATATCTATATATATATATATATATTTATATATACATATATATATATACATATATATATATATATATATATATATATATATATATATATATATATATATATATATATATACATATATATATATATATACATATATATATATATATATAATTTATTTAATTATTATATATTTTATAGTAAATTATATTTATAAATAATATTATACTATACTTTCAACATTAAAAATAAAAATAATGTTGTATAAATATATATATATATATATATAATATATATATATATATATATATATATATATATATATATATATATATATATATATATATATATTATTTATAAATTATTTAATTATTAATTACTTTTTAAATTAAATTATATTTATAAATAATATACTATAGTTAAAACATTTAAAATAATCATATTTATATTTGTATATATATTTATAAACCTATATATATATTTATTTATAATTAATTTAATTATTAAATATTTTTATGATTAAATAATATACTATACTTTAAATTTTTAAAATAAAAAAATAATATTATATTTTTTATTTATTTATTATTTCTTTAATATTTATTAAATATTTTTATAATTAAATTATATTTATAAGCAAATATACTATACTTAAAATATTTAAAATAAAAAAATAATACAATATATATATATATATATATATATATATATATATATATATATATATATATTTATACCTATATATATATATTTAATTATAATTTATTTAATTATTAAATCTTTTTATAATTAAATTTTATTTATAAATATTATACTTTGCTTAATATATTTAAATTAAAAAATAATATTATATATATATATATATGTAAATTTATGAATTCATATATGTATATATATATATATATATATATATATATATATATATATATATACACTAATTTATGTATATATATATATATATATACATAAATTTATATATAAATATATATATATACACATATTTATGTATATACATATATATATACATAAATTTATATATATATATATATATATATATATATATATATATATATATATATATATATATACGTATATATATATATATATATATGTAAATTTATGTATATATATATGTATATATATATATATATACATATATATATATATATATATATATATATATATATACATATATATATACATAAATTTACATATATATATTTATGTATGTATACATAAATGTACCAATTCATTAACCAAATAAAATTACACTTTTGACCAAAAATTAAACTTTGGTTAACGTAATTGATGCAACCGTGAATGGCCAATTGACGATAAAATTAACGACCAAAAACTCATCTTTGATCAAAATGGTTAATTCTTGACCGATTACCCAGCTCATTGATCAAGAATAAGATGACTTTTGACCAAAAGTGGCACTTTAGTCGAAATAATCGATATCTGCCGATAGCCCAGCTAGTTGACACAATAGGTTAACTTTTGACCAAAAATTGTTTGGTGTTGAAATAGGTCGACTTTTGACTAGTAATCTTTGGTCAAAATTGCGATTTGTGACCAAATGTTACCCCATTAACTTGAATAACCATTGACCCGATAGATCAAGTCTTTTACGAAAAAGTAAATTTTTAGTCGAAATAGTTAATTTTAGATCTAATGACCAATTATTCACTCATTAAGTTAATCTCGACCAAAAGTCGGCTTTGGTCGAAATATTGATCCTTAACTTGAAAGTAACCAAACCCATTAACTTGATAGGTCAGCTTTTGACCGGATAGTCAATTTTAGTCGAAATGATCAATCTTTTAGTGAATGATCGCGATTGACCCGATAAATCGACTTTAGTAAAGAAATCAACTTTGGCGGATTTGTTCTTTAAACATAACCTGTCATTGGAGTGTTTTATTACAGATTAAAAAGATTATGGCTCTTTCAGTAGATTGAATGTGATTTGGAATCATACTCGACGTGAAGGGAACTTTCTTCTGCTGATTGGATTGCTAGGCTTGGTGCAAATCTATTGAAGCCCATTGTCTTTGAGTTTGTCCCTCCGTTTTTAAACTCTGTGTTTGCTTTAGATACTTAGTTTTTGTTGGTTCTTATTGCGGTGTGTGTCGGTCTGGTCGGGTCAGTTGTATTTTTTATTTTTTTGGAAGAAGGACCCAATTTTTATTTTATTTTTTTATTTTTTTCTTTTTTCGTGATTTCTGTAGGGTGCGTGCGTTGGGACCTTCTTCCCGGTTTTGTACTTTATTTTTTGTGAGCAATAAAATTGAGTAATTGTGATCTTTTATATAATATATATATATATATATATATATATATATATATATATATATATATATATATATATATATAAATTTATATTATATAATTTTTTTTATTTTAAATATTTTAAGTATAGTATATTATTTGTAAATATTATTTAATTATAAACTATTTAATAGTTAAATAAATTATAAATAATTATATATAGGTATATATAAATAAATATATGTATTTACATAAATTTATTTAATTTTTTTAAATATTTTAGTTATAGTATATTATTTATATATATAATTTAATCACAAAAATATTTAGTAATTAAATAAATTATTATATATATATATATATATATATATATATATATATATATATATATATATATATATATATATATATATATATATATATATATATATATATATATTTTTTTTAGTATTATTTTTTTTATTTTAATTATTTTAAGTATAGTAAATTATTTATAAATATAATTTAATTATAAAAATATTTAATAATTAAAAAAATTATAAATAAAAATATTTATATGAGAGTACACAAATATATATTTATTTATATAAAAAAATTTATTTAAAATTATTTTTTATTTTAAATATTTGAAGTATAGTATATTATTTATAAATATAATTTAATTATAAAAATATTTAATAATTAAAAAAATTATAAATAAAAAAATATATATAGAGGTACATAAATATATATTTATATTTATAAAAAAATTTATTTAATATTATTTTTTTATTTTAAATATTTTAAGTATAATTTATTATTAATAAATATAATATAATTATAAAATTATTTAATAGTTGAAAAAATAATAAATAAATATAATTATATATATAAATATAGATCAAATTTTGGTCAAAATAGTCGAATTTTGACCTAATGACCCCATTAACCAAATAGAGTCGACTTTTGACCAAAAGTCAACTTTAGTCGAAATGGTCAATTTTTTACCGAATGGTAACCTAGCTGGCAATTGGTCAAATTTTGACCAAAAAGTTAACTTTTTGGTCAAAATAGACAATTTTTGACATAATGACCAATTATTAACCCAATAAGTAAATCTTTGACCAAAAAGTCAACTTTAGTCATAATTGTCAATCCTTGACCCGATAACCTGACCAGCTGACCCGATAGATCGACTTTTGACTAAAAAGTCGATTTTGGTCAAAATAGTAAATTTTGACATAATTACCAATTATTGACCCATTAGGTCAACTTTTGAACAAAAAGTCAATTTTTGACCTAATGACCAGCTCTTTGACCCAAAGGTTAACTTTTGACCAAAAGTCAAATTTGGTCAAAATGGTCGATTTACGACACGATGACTAAATGTCGACTTTGGCGAAAATGTTCGATCCTTCATCCAATGACCAACTAATTGACCCAATTTGTTAACCTTTTACTAAAAAGTCAACTTTGGCCAAAATGGTTAATCCTTGACCAATGACCGATCTATTGATCCGATATGTCGACTTTTGACCAAAAAGTCGATTTTGCTCAAAATTGTATTTTTGACCTAATGACTGCCTCATTGACCTAAATAGGTCAAATTTTGACCAAAAGACGACTTTGGTTAAAATAGTCAATCCTTAACCCGATGACTGACTCATTGACCCGATATGTCGACTTTTTATTAAACGATCGATTTTGATTAAAATAGTCAATTTTTGACTTAATGACCAATTTTTGACCCAGTAAACCAATCTTTGACCAAAAAGTCAACTTTTGTCAAGATGGTTAATCTTTGACCTAATGCTCAACCCATTGACCCAATAGGTCATCTTTTGACCAAAAAGTCAACTTTGGTCAAAATGAGTCGATCCTTGATCCGATGACGAACCCATTGGCCTAATAGGTCGACATTTAACCAAAAGTCGATTTTGATCGAAGTAAACAAATTTTGAATTAATGACCCAATAAGTCGATATCTGACCAAAAGTTAACTTTGGTCAGAAATGGTCAATCATTGATCCAATGACAAACCCATTGACCACGATAGGTCGACTTTTGACGAAAAACCGATTTTGGTCAAAATAGTCGATTTTTTAATTAATGACCAATTATTGACCCAATAAGTTAATCGCTAAACAAAAAGTGAACTTTGGTCAAAATGATCAATCCTTGACCCAATGATAAACCCATTGACCCAATATTTTTATTTATAATTTATTTAATTATTAAATATTTTTATAATTAAATTATATTTATAAAAAAATATACTTATACTTAAAACATTTAAAATAAAAAATACTATTATATATATATATATAGATATATGTATATATATATATTTATTTATTTATATATACATATATTTATATTTTATTTATAATTTATTTAACTATTAAATATTTTTATATTTAAATTATATTTATAAATAATATACTATACGTAAAATATTTAAAATAAAAAAATAATAATATATAAATTTATATATATATATATATATATACATACCATTTTGACCAAAGTTGACTTTTTGGTCAAAAGTTGACCTATTGGGTTAATGGGTGGTAATTAGGTCAAAAATTTACTATTTTGACCAAAATTGACTTTTTGATCAAAAGTTGTCCTGTTGGGTCAATGTGTTTGTCATTGGGTGAAGGATTGATTATTTTGACAAAAATTAACTTTTTGGTCAGAGATTGACTTATTTGGTCATTAATTGGTCATTAGGTCAAAAATTGACTATTTTGACTAAGATTGAATTTTTGGTCGAAAAGTTAACCCATTGGGTCAACGAGGAGGTCATTGGGTCAGAAATTGACCATTTTGACCAAAGTTGACATTTTGGTCAAAAGTTGACATATCTGGCCATTGTGTTGGTAATTGGATCAAGAAGTTGACCATTTTTACCAAAGATGACTTTTTTGGTCAAAAGATGACTTATTGGGTCAATGCGTTGGTCATTGGGTCACAAATTGTCCATTTTGACCAAAGTTGTCTTTTTGGTCGAAAGTTGACCTATGGATCGATGGGTGGTCATTTGGTCGAAAATCGATTATTTTGACTAAAATTGGCTTTTTTGTCAAAAGTTGATTTATTGGGTGCATGGGTTTGTCATTGGATCAAGGATTAACCATTTTGACTAAGGTTGACTATTTGGTCAGAGATTGACTTATTGGGTCAATAATTGGTCATTAATTCAATTTTTTTTTATTTTAACTGAAATTGACTTTTTTGTCAAATGTTGACTATTAAGCGATGGGTTGGTCATTGGGTCGAGAATTGATCATTTTGACCAAAGTTGACTTTTTGGTCAAAAGATGTCCTATTGGGTCAATGGGTTGGGCATTAGGTCAAAGATTAACCATCCTGACCAAAGTTGACTTTTTGGTTTGAGATTGGTTTACTGGGTAAAAAATTGGTCATTAGGTCAAAAATTGACTATTTTAATCAAAATTAACTTTTTGGTCAAAGTTGACATATTGGGTCAATGGGTTGGTCATTGGGTTAAGGATTGACAATTTTGACCAAAGTTGTCTTTTGGTCAAAATTTGACCTATCTAGGTCAATGAGGCGGTTAGTAGATCAAAAATTGACAATTTTGAGCAGAATTGACTTTTTGGTCAAAATTTAACCTATTGGATCAAAAAGTTGGTCATTGGGTCGAGGATTAACTAGTTTGGCCAAAGTTGACTTTTTAGTCAAAAGTTAACAAATTGGGTCGATGGGTTGGTCATTGGATGAAGGATTGACCATTTTCACCAAAGTTGACATTTAGGTCATTGTGTCAGAAATTGACCATTTTGACCGAATCTGACTTTTTGGTCAAAAGTTGACCTTTTGGGTCAATGAGGTGGTCATTAGGTCAAAAATTGGCAATTTTGACCAAAATTGGCTTTTTTGTTCAAAAGTTGACCTATTGTGTCAATAATTGCCAATTATGTAAAAAATTTACTATTATGAGCAAAATTGAAGTTTTGGACAAAAGTTTATCTATTGGGACGGTGGGTTGGTTATTGGGTCAAAGATTTACCATTTTGACCAAAGTCATCTTTTTGTTCAAAAGTTGACATGTTGGGTCAATGGGTTTGTCATTGGGTCAAGGATTGTTAATAATGACCAAAGTTGACTTTTTGGTCAGAGATTTACTTATGGGGCCAATAATTGGTCATTAGGTCAAAAATTATCTATTTTGTCCTAAAAAGTTGACTTTTCAGTCAAAATTTGACCAATTTAGTCAATGGGTTGATCATTGGGTCAAAAATTGACTATTTGACTAAAGTTGACTTTTTTGTCAAAAGTTTACCTATTTGGTCAATGGGTGGTCATTAGGTCAAAAATTGACTATTTTGACCAAAATTGACTTTTTTGGTCAAAATTTGACTTATTGGGCAATGGGTTTGTCATTGAGTCAATCATTGACCATTTTGTCCAAAGTTGACTTTTTGGTCAGAGATTGACTTATTGGGTCAATAATTGGTCATTAATTCAAAAAATTGACTATTTTGGTCATTAGGTCAAAAATTAATTATTTTGACCAAAATTAAATTTTTAGTCAAAAGTTGAGCCATTGGGTCAACGGGGAGGTCATTATGTCAGAAGTTGACCATTTTGACTAAAATTAACTTTTTTGGTCAAACGTTGATCTGTTTTGGTCAACAGTTGACTTATTGGTCAAAAGTTGACTTATCATTTGACCAAAGTTGACTTTTTGGTCAAAAGTTGACTTATTGGGTCAATTGGTGGTCATTCAGTCAAAAATTAACTATTTGACCAAAATTGACTATTTGGTCAAAAGTTTACCTATTGGGTCGATGGGTTTGTCATTGGGTTAAGGATTGAATATTTTGACCAAAGTTGACCTTTTGGTCAAAGATTAACTTATTGCGTGAATAATTGATCTTTAGATAAAAAATTAACTATTTTGACCAAAATTTACTTTTGGGTCAAAAACCAACCTATTGGGTTAATGGGTTGGTCTTGGGGTCAATGGGGTGGTCATTGGGTCAGAAATTGGCCATTTTGACCAAATATTACTTTTTCGTCAAAAGTAGACCAATTTTGACCAAAATTTAATTTTTGGTCAAAAGTTAACCTATTGGGTCAACAGGGTGGTCATTGGGTGAGATATTGACTATTTTGACCAAAGTTGACTTTTGGTCAAAAGTTGACATATTTGGTCAATGAGTTGGTAAATGGGTTAAGAATTGACCATTTTGACTAAAGATGACTTTTTAGTCAAAAGTAGACATATTGGGTCAATGGGATAAATATTGACGATTTTGACCAAAGTTGACTTTTTGGTCAAAAGTTGACCTATTTGGTCAATGAGTTGGTAATTGGGTCAAGAATTGACCATTTTGACCGAAGATGACTTTTTAGTCAAAAAGTTGATCTATTGGGTCTCTGGGTTGGTAATTGTGTCGAAAATTGACCATTTTGACTAAAGTTGACTTTTTGTTCAAAGGTTGACCTAATGGGTCAAAGAGTGGTCATTAGGTCAAAAAATGACTATTTTGACCAAAATTGACTTTTTGAACAAAAGTAGACCTATTTGGTTAATGAGTTTGTCATTGAGTCAAGGATTGATCATTTTGACCAAAGTTGACTTTTTTGTCAGAGATTGACTATTGGGTCAATAATTGGCCATTAATTCAAAAATAGTCTATTTTGACCAAAATTGACTTTTTGGTCAAAAGTTGACCTATTGTTCTAATGATTTGGGCATTAGGTTATGGATTGATCATTTATATTTAATAGTTAAGTAAATTATAAATAAATATATATATATATAGGTATATATATATATATTTATATAATATTATTTTTTTATTTTAAATGTTTTAAGTATAGTATATTATTTATAAATATAATTTAATTGTAAAAATAAGTATAAATTAAATAAATTATAAATAAAAAATATATATAGTTATTTTATATATATAAATTTATTTTATATTATTTTTTTATTTTAAATGTTTTAAGTGTTGTATATTATTTATAAATATAATTTAATTATAAAAATATTTAATAATTAAATAAATTATATATATATATATATATATATATATATATATATATATATATATATATATATATATATATATATTATATATATATATATATATAATTTTATTTTTTTATTTTAAATATTTTAAGTATAGTATATTATTTATAAACATAATTTAATTATAAAAATATTTAATCATTAAAAAAATTATAAATAAAAATATATATAGAGAGAGGTACACAAATATATATTTATATATATATAATAAAATTTATTTAATAATATTTTTTTATTTTAAATATTTTAAGTATAATATTTAATTAATAAATATAATTTAATTATAAAATTATTTAATAGTTAAAGAAATGATATATATATATATATATATATATATATATATATATATATATATATATAGTTATATATAAATTTATATAACATTATTTTTTTATTTTAAATATTTTAAGTATAGTATATTATTTTAAATATAATTTAATTATAAAAATATTTAATAGTTAAAAAAAATTTATATATATATATATATATATATATATATATATATATATATATATTTATTTATTTAATAATATATTTTTTAAATATTTTAAGTATAGTATATTATTTATAAAAATAATTTAATTATAAAAATATTGAATTGTTAAATAAATTATAAATAAATAAATATATATAATATTATTTTTATTTTATTTTAAATATTTTAAGTGTAGTATATTATTTATAAATATAATTTAATAATAAAAATATTTAATAGTTAAATAAATTAAAAATAAATAAATTTATATTTGTATATATAAATATAAATATAAATATATATAAATATACAAAATATAATTTTTTTATTTTAAATATTTTAAATACAATATATTCTTTATAAATATAATTTAATTATAAAAATATTTAATAATTAAGTAAATTATAAGTAAATATATATATATATAGCTATATATAAATATATATAAATATATATAAATATATATATATATATATATATATATATATATATATATATATATATATATATATATATATATATATATATATATATTTATTTAATATTATTTTTTATTTTAAATATTTTAAGTATAGTGTCTTATTTAAAAATATAATTTAACTATAAAAATTTTTAATTGTTAAATAAATTAGAAATAAATAAATCTATATGTGTATATAAATATATATATGTATATATATATATATATATATATATATATATATATATATATATATAACCACAAGATGGTTTTGGCGACTGGATTTGGAGCTCTGCTGAGGTTTCGACCATGAGTGCACGCGGGCGACCTGCTTGGTGGTGGTGGGCTGGAAGAGGTGTTGGGTGAGTGGTCCTCCCCGGGTTAGTAAGTGTGTTGGGGACTCCTTTGCATGGGTTTTGGATCTCCCGGCTCGTTAATTCAAATTTCTCATCGTTCCATTGGCTCTTGGAGCCTTCGTTGTGACCGGGAAGCTCGGTTTTCCTTCAACTGAGCTAACCTCGGAGGCTATTTGAGATTCCGTTTGTTGTCACTTTGCTACTGAGCTTTTCACTGGTTTGTTCTTGTCTATGGCTAATCCTGTGGATTCTGCTACCAGGAGTGAATGGATTAAGGCATCTTATGCAGGTGTGCTGGGCCAAGGCCCTAATAAACACCAACCATCCAATCTTTTCTTCCCCCAGATATTTCATGATGCTGCTTTGCAGGAAAGTATCCGACCCTTTCATTCATCCCATTGAGGTTAAGGATGGTGCGCCCAGTTTGTCTATTTTTCTGATGAGGAAATTAACACTCTGAATGAAGAAGTCAGATTAACCCTTATAGGGAAATTCACCTTGGGACATCCAAAGATGGAGCTAGTCAGGGCTTTTTTTGAGTCACTAGCATTTTCTGGTAATTGGAGAATGGGGCTTCTAGATGGAAGGCACCTTCTTATCCATTTCTCCAATGAGGAAGATTATGCTAAGCTATTTGCAAAACAATGTGTAACTATTGTTTGGTATGGAAATGAAACTTCTAAAATGGACACCGAGGATTTGATCCCGACAAGGAACCACCCATCATTCCAATTTGGTTTAAATTCCACTAATCTCCCATACGAGATATTTCAACCATAAAGCCTTATTCCGGATTGCTTAGAGCCATTGGAACCCCCTCGGAATGGATGCGGCCACTTGTAATAGAGGCTACACTGAAGCGGCTAGGATTCGGATTGAAAGAGACATCTCCTTACCCGAAGTCAATAGAATGCGGTGGGCACTCGTCGCTGAGGGTTTTTGCGGGAAGTTATCATGCGGCGAAACCTCACTATTGCACTAATTGCAAGATGTTTGGGCACACTATAGAGAAGTGTTATAGACTACACCCTCCTCCCAGAAAGGCTCCTAGGGCTGAACCTTTGGTTAGCAGCCCCTCCTCTACCCCAATTAAATCTCCTATCACTGCTGTTTTGCCTCAGCCTTTGATAGTCCCCTCCATCCCCACCCCCCTCAGTAAATCCACTCAGCCTGAACCTCACCCAATTCAATCTCCTACCACTGCTATTTTGCACTAAGCCTTTGACAATCCCCTCCATCCCCACCCCCCGGTAAACCCTTTCGGCTGACCCTCCCTCCTCTACTTCTATTCCTTTACTACCCCACGAACTTGAATTCTCCTGATTTAGCCCCTTCTATCGTTATTCCCCAGATCTCCCCCCACCCGACTCATTCGGAGCATGTTGGAAAATAATTGGGAAGTGCAGAATGCTTAAAAAGAAAAAAAGAAATAAATTAGACATTAACTCTAGTTCCATTACCTCTCGATCCTTACTAGTTGAACCCTCTTCCTCACTCCCTTCGAGGGGAGAACCGAGATCAAAATCCCACCCACCTTCCCCCACCCCTCCTACCTACTTTATTGCATGATAAACTTTCTATGCTTGGAACATTAGAGGTGTGGCTCACCCACCCTCACTTAAAAGGATTCACTATCTTACCAAAAAACATTCCCTTTGGTGCTTTGCCTTACTTGAGCCTCTTGTGCATCGGCATTCCAATAAAATTATCAACTCTTTTCATGGTTTCACTCATTTTGCTAATTCCAACAACAAGATATGGGTCTTCGCAGGAAAGAACTTAATTGGACTCGTATTCTCTGGATCTTCAGCAGATGGTTCATATCTCTATCTCCTTTGCTGGACAGGCTGCTAATGCCACCTTTGTGTATGCTGGGTGTAGAAAAGCTGATAGAACTCTGCTATGGGAGCAAATCCAAAATCTAAGCAATGTAATTAATTGCCCCTGGATCATTGGGGGTGATTTCAATTGTATTACTACTCCTGCTGAAAAACTGGGTGGTCACAGACCTAATGTAACTATAATGAACACATTCAGTGATAACATTGATGCAGCTGGGCTTTATGATTTGGGATTTAGGGGTCCTAAGTTCACCTGGAAAAGGAGTTCTACTAAAGAAAGGCTGGATAGGTTTCTGGCCAATGAGCTCTGGCATAGTCATTTTCTGCATACCCAGATCACTCACCTTGCTCTTATTTGCTCGACCATAGGCCTCTCCTTATATCTATTATCGCTCCTCCCGAGTACCCCCTCCTTTAAATGCTTCGGATATCGGAATATCTGGTCTACCCACCCCTCCTTCCTGCAGGTGGTCAGAGATAATTGGCAAGTTTCTACACAGATGGACCCTTGGCACAAGCTGTGCCTCCTTCATCACAGGCTTAGTAGGAAATTATCTAACTGGGGCTGGAATCAATTTGGCAATGTATTTAAAGTGGTGGAGCGAAGTCGAAAGAGATGTCTTAGAATTGGAAGAGAAAAGCCTTAATAACAGTGCCCTGCAGTCCCAACTCCTTGCTGCTGAAGCCAAACTGATGCACTCTATTGATATTCAGGACAAATTTCTTCAACAGAAGGCCTCCATTAATCATTTTAAGGAGGGAGATAGGAACACTGCCTACTACCATGCCTACCTTAAATATAAGAGGAAATGTAATTTCATACATAGCATCAAAAAGGAGAATGGGGATTGGATCTCAAACCACTTGGAGATTGGTAGAGATGCTACCCAATACTTTCATTCCCTACTTCAACAATGCCCAATTCAAAGAACCGAGCATAAACACTCGCCCTTTTCACTCGATCGGTATGATTACATTAGTCGGCTTAATCTCACTAATCCCCCATCCGAAGAGGAGATCTCGGTAGGCCATTAATTCTATTGATAGCTCGTAAGACTGCAGGCCCTGATGGGTACACTTCTGATTTTTACATCAAGGCTTGGGTGATCATTAAAGATGAGGTGAAGGATGCCATCACTAGTTTCTTTCTGGGAGAAGACATTCCTCAATACTTCCATGCTTCCAACTTTGTTTTAATCCCCAAAGACACTACACAAACTAGCTGGGATCACTTCGGACCTATTAGTCTCACATACGTGATCGGCAAAACTATAAGCAAGGTGTTAGTCAACGGACTACAACCCATTTTGGAGAAAGTTATCGGCTACTAATCAAGCGGCTTTTGTCAAAGGTAGGTCCATTGCCGATAATATCTTGTTAGCACGAGGAGCTCCTTTTGAACTTGAATAATAAGTGCGAAGTGGCAATTTAATTTATAAGCTTGATATTAAGAAGGCATATGACACCATCCCTTGGGACTTTCTTATAGACACTCTCACGACGAGGGGTTTTCGGCATTCTTTCGCAATCTAATCGAGAAGATGGTGAGGGCCAATGCCCACTCTATTCGCTCGATGGGTCTAATTGGGGCTACTTCTGCGCTTCTAGGGGTCTCGAGCAAGGAGACCCTCTCTCTCCCACCCTTTTCATCTTGGCTATGGATTATTTCTCCAAACTATTGAACCAAGCTAGCATATCACACCCCTCCAACAGGTATCACCACAAGTCTAATATTTTAGTATCTCATTTAGTGTATGCAGATGATGTGATGGTGTTCTCCAATGCTTCCAAGAATGCTGTCAAAATGATTGTCAAATGCCTGAACTCCTTCCAGCAAACTTCTGGTATGGTGTTCAATAAGTCCAAAAGCCATCTCCTATTTTCTTCTAATACTTCTGTGGAGGTCAGAAACTGGGTTATTAATTTCACTGGCTTTACTAGCACTCACCTGCCTCTCAAGTACTTAGGGGTACAGCTTGATATGGGTAGAACAAAGCAAAGGCACTTTGAAGGCATCCTGCAGAAAATCAATTCTTATTTGGCAAATTGGACTCACAAGTACCTGTCCAGTGGAGGTAGGATAACTATCCTGAGAAGTATTCTCACCACTCTGCCTGCTTATGTTCTTCAGATGACCACTATGAATAAAGGAACCCAAACTCTCTTTGAAAAGGCTTTTAACAAGTTTCTTTGGGCTGGCCAAAGAAAGCAATGTCATTGGACCTCCTGGACCAAAGTGGCTAAGCCTACTTGGGGTCAGTGGACTGAGGTTTAAAACTATAAAGCAGATAATTCAAGTGAATGCTGTGTAAGCTGTGGATCAAATTCGGATCCCGGAACTCCTATGGGCTAAATTTCGATGGGAAAATATTACTGAACTGCTCCACCCGACCCCAGTTAGCAGCAAAGTGGGTGACTCTAAGCTATGGAAAGCTATGCTCGAATTAGGCTGCAAGTGAAAGTCACGTTTAGGCGGCGATTGGGGAAGGGGACCTCGACTTCGGTTGGATAATTGGTGCCCAACTGAATGGCTCAACCCTGGTACTAATATTCCCAACCTTAAACTCAAGGTATCTGAGTGTTGGGATGGGACTAATTGGGCTCTGGAGGACCTTCAAACTGTGCTTACTCCTGATTCTGCTAGGCAGGTGGCCACCACTAGTTTTGACAGGCAGAAGCAGGACTCTATCATCTGGCATTCCTGTGCCCAGCATAGCTTGTCTAAAGCAATCTACTCCAAACTTTACCGGTGGGAGCTCATCCCTTGGTGTGAATGTCCTTGGAACAAATATTTATCACCTTCTATGACCTTCTTTACTTGGAGAACTTTCTCGAAGATCCTTCCTACGATGACATCCTCAAACTAAAAGGTTTGAGGGGTCCTTCTTGTTGTAGACTTTGCATGAGGGAGGAAGAATCTATCAAACACTGTTTTTCAAATGCGAGTTTTCTCGGCTTGTTTGGAGGCTAATTCTTCGACCATTGTCAAATCAACACACAAAGCTTTTAAAGTCTGCCTTCACTCTTGTTGGGCGATTGGAACAAGCATGGGATTGGTGCGAGTCCCTCTTATCCGTGCATGGTTCCTTTGGATGGCAAGGAATAAAGCCACCTTTGATGACATTCTACCCGGTGAACAAAAAGTTGCACACAATTGTCTCTCCTACATTCAAAAACTCATCGGATATAATAAGTTCTCTAATATTTGTGGGCTTGAGACCACTCATGAGGCTCCTTCCCACGGAATCACACTTGGTCAAATGGCACCCCCCTTTTCCCCCTTCCTTAAACTAAATTATAATGGGCTGCTGCAATGAGGAAGGTGCTTGGCTTTGGTGGTATCTTCGGGAATCACGGGGGTGATTGCATGCTCTTCTTCCATGCACCTGTGGATGCTGTCGATACTACGGAAAGCTGATCTTATTTCCATCTTTTGGGGGCTCTCCATGGCTATTAGGCTATGCTTGGTTTAATATTATGGTGGAAGGTGACAATGAGGAAATTATCACATTCGTTGAACCCATGCCTCTCCAATCCTCCACGGCATCATAGTCATTTGGAGAAGTAGAATCCTTGCCAATGTCTCTAAACTCAATGTTCAATTCACCTTCATTCACAAGGAAGGTAATCAACCTGCTGGTTGGCTAGCCAAAGTTGGAGCTTCCTCCCAAAATGTGAGGGCCTCAACCATCATTCCTACACAGCTAAAGACCCTCATCAACAGTGACAATCTTTACGCCCCTACATCAAGACTACTATCCGACTCCCCAACTTTGGTGCTTGGGATTTTTGAGGTCCCCACTTGACCTAATATTGCTTGTTGATCTCTTATCTCGTGCCTCTCGTCTTGCTTCTAGATGAGTGGGCTATATTATGTTTCTCTGTTGGTTTTAGTTAGGCCTGTTCCATTTGTTTATGTCTTAGTTTTAGTCTGGGTGGAGTATGTTTATGAGGGGGTATTACCACTTTTGGTAAGGTTTTTTGTAATTACAGTTTCTAGTAACATGTAGGGAGCCTTTGTGGCTTCTTTTCCCCTAAAAAAATATATATATATATATATATATATATATATATATATATATATATATATATATATATATATATATATATATAATTTATATAAAATTTTTATTTTGTTTTAGATAATTTAAGTACAGTATATAATTTATAAATATAATTTAATTATAAAAATATTTAATAATTAAATAAATTTTAAATAAAAATATATATAAGTATATATATATATATATATATATATATATATATATATATATATATATATATATATTCTTTTTAAAAGAAAGAGCGTCATATGGCTCCCTACGTGTTTATATCATGTAAATGTTACAAAAAGTGGGGGGGGGGGTGAAGCTCTTAAATTGTCATCCAGAAGGGTTTGACCTCCACGGTACAACTCGACGCCAAACAAAAGAGCAATCATTGTAGCAATAACAAAAAACACAGCAAGTTTAATCTCATATCAAAAGGAACATAGCAGGTAGCACGTCATGAATATCACAAGCAAATTAAAGTGTGGCTGCACAGAAACGAAACTCCAGCAAGCTAACAACTGGGCAAAGAAGAAATATTCCTCGCTCCTTTTTCTGTGGATTTCAGTAGAGGCAATAAAAGAGTGATGGAGAGTTGATGGAGAGTATATCGCCGCGAAGCTGAGGTCCTAAGTATGCAGTAATAACTTCCTCCATGCAGGACGCTGGAGAGGATGTAATGGTTCGAGCGCGCTCCAGGTACATGCAGGTATGGAACCGAACCTGAACTTAAAACACACATATAAGGTTTGTATATATATGTAAGGTTTATATATATATATATATATATATATATATATATATATATATATATATATATATATATATATATATATATATGTGTGTGTGTGTGTGTGTGTGTGTGTGTGTGTGTGTGTGTGTTTGTGTCTGCGCAATTTGGAGGAAATTAAACAGCAAACGGGACAAAAGAGTTTGCGTAGTCTTTAGATAGCAAAATAAAATACGTCACACATGAACTGGAAAGAATAGAAACCATGGAATATAAAGGTTGCTTCATATAAGAATTGCTGCATGTATTTATATATATATAAAGCTATATATATAAATATATTGAATATAAAATTTTATAGATATATATATATATAAATTTATATACCATAACTGTATATATAGAATTCATATATATATAAACAGCAATATATATATATATATATATATATATATATATATATATATATATATATATATATATATATATATATATATATTGACATATGTATATCTATATATAGTTATGAAAAAATTTATACATTCATATCTATAAATATTTATGTATGTATATATAACAAAGGGGTAGTACCAGTTACTGTTCAAATAAAGAATAAGAAGATCAAGAGGGTCGAAGAATTGTTATATCCACGTTATCTCCATTGAGCAAAATCGATAAGTTCGGGGGTGGGTTAGTACCCACCAAAATCTGAGCGCTTAATGAACTGAGATTGGCCAACCAATTAGCTGTTCTATTTCCTTCCCTGTAGATGAAATTCCAACTGACCAAGATATGAGAAATGATGTATTTAATGCGATTTATATAATATATAATATTCAACAGTATC